>JBAGKK010045713.1:0-10302 GCA_037177015.1 Euceroptres primus
GTGTGCTAAAGCACAATACAATCCCATAATTTTTTCGAAAGGCTTTGGTGAAGAAAAATTAGTTTTTAAGTTTTTAATATTATTTTTCACAATTAAAACGAAAATTATTTATCCAATAAAAAAACGGTTAATGGAAAATTGGTAGATCTTTTTAAGGCTAATCATTTTTTTGGTAAGATTTTCTCATAACTCATGTTTTTTGGCGGGGAAATTGAATTTTTAATTTTTTAACAAAATTTTGAAGATTAAAACGAAAACTACTTATCCTATCAAAAAATGGTCAACAGAAAATTTGTAGATCTATTTTAGACCAATAATTTTTCCATTGAATATTTTTTCATATCCCACGTTTTTTGGCGGGAAAATTTGAATTTTCGATTTTTAAAAAAAAATTCAAAAAGTTGTTATGCCAATCTTGTAGAGCTTTCAAAAAGCATATTTTTCTTCTCTTTATTTTTTTTTTATATCGTGCATTGTTTGGATAAAATCTTCATTTTCTTTTGATTTTTTGAATTTTGAAAATGCTATAAGTCTGATCATTTTTATTTTATCGAAAAATGTCATAAGGATAAATTGTTCTTCTTTCTGAGTACTATGAATCCGTACATAGAATTTGTAAATTGCAAAAAAAGTCATCTCAAAAATGTTCAAAATGCTGTAACTTTTTGAATTTTTATTCAAAATGGCTGGCTAATGAACTTGACCTTCATTTTAGGACATTAAAAGAGAATACCAAAGGTCAATCCAATCTGTAAATTCTTTCGAAAGTTTTCGCGCCAACAGACAAAAATCTACAGACAGACAATTAGCGAAAACTATTTTTTTGGGTTCAGGGGGTCTCAAAACGTGGACATTTGACAAAAACGGGGGGGGTCAAATTTTACACAAATCTAATACCTTTTCTGATGAGAATGTAAAAATTGTCACTCTTTCCAATATGAAATGAGTCCTTTTTTGCATGGATTATGTGTTGTCATTGCATGGGATGACTCTTTGAGATATGTAAATTCCTGGTAAAAAATGAAATATTTTAAACAGAGACATTAAGCCCCAGACTTTGATACTGTTCAGAAAATTCATTTTTCGATTGCGAATGGTTCTTAATCGTCCAAACAAAAATTTTGAATAAAATAATTAAATAATTAATAATTAATATGAACGTGTATATTTCAATCAATTAGTCTTCAGTTAAAAATATTTGAATAAAATAGTAAAACAATTGTGCCAAAAATCCTTGAGACTTATTTCCTTAAGCCTTTCAGGCTTCTTTAGACAATTTTTTAAAAGAAAGTAAATGAAGTCTTAATTATTTAAATGAGCAATTGACAGAAAATGTTGAGAATTATCTTTGCTTATTTTTTATAACAAGCTGGATGTTTTTATAATTGTTCGTCAGAGAATGCAAGTATAACTTTTTACGTGTTACAGTGAATCACCTGCTCTCTGCGTTTAATACAAAGTTGAGACTGTCATTTCAGTTTTGGAAGCTCGCATTACAGGTGTTTTGTGTTGTATGCGTGTGCGTATGTGTATTTGTAGGTATTTGAGCAATAATAAAATGCAGTCTCCTTGTTTTTTTTTCAATAGCGATTTTGTTTTGGATTCTGATTTTTTTTTTGAAAGAAAGAAAATATTTGTATTGTCATTATAATGAATAACTTAGTATATTGTAGTGTTTATTTAAAATCTAGTAGTGTGAAAGAGGGTAGGCGAAAATTCGAAAATATTTCGAAAAAATGTATTTTCTACTCTAGAGACAGGGACTCTATCTGTTTTGAATTAAGTTGGAAACCCTTGACGCGCAGTGACGTAAGGTAGAAACTGATGATGTTCACAGTTCTGTTTAATTATTTTTTAAATAAAATTATTATTTTACCTAATATTCCAGTAATGACGGATTTGTCAATTTTTCCCTTCGAGGGGAAAAAAGTACAATAAGAAAGCTACATTTTAAAATCAGGGTGCCCAGCGGACCGGGAAATCGGGAAAACCCGGGAATTTTATTTTACCGGGAAATAACCGGAAAAAACCCGGGAATTTTATTTATGATCGAGATTATACTTATATTTTATTTTTTTATTCTTCAGATTTCAATAGCATTTAAGTAACTACTTGTGATTCTGTTAAAAAATATTTATTTTACATGTTACGAAAGTTTTAATATATGTATTTTCGATTAATATTTATCACTTCAGTCTGTGATTAAACATAAGTTTGGCACGTATAAATAAATAATTATCTTCTCTTCACGATATAAATTTTTTATATGTATATTGTGTTAAAATTCCCTTTTCTATGTATATGTTCACTTTCAAAAATCTCAAAAAGACATTTTTAATTTAATCGGGAAAAAAAAATTAACCGGGAAAAATCCAGGAATTTTAAATAGTGTGATCGCTAGACACCCTAAAAATTAATTTAGTTCAGTTTGGTGATGGCTCCTGGAAGAACCATTGAAATAAAGTTTTCTAATTGAGAAATAGGGACTAGAATTATAATTTTGTAGAAAATGATTATTATTGTCATAAAGCTTATTAAAATACCTTTCTAAACCACTAAACACAAAGTTAGTTTGGTTTAGATTACATAGAATAATATGGGTTTGTAAAATGCTCTGCGCATGAAAATGGTGAAACTACTATGACCATTACCTCGATAACCATGCATTATGGTGGTGAATGGTTTTGCCTAAAAAATTCGGACATATGGGGCTACAAAATAGTCAAGTTTCAAGAGGATCGGTAAAGGTTGAAAATTCGAGGTGCGCTTAGTTGGAAAAGAATGCATCAATTATTAAATGATTTAGTTCGTTTAAATTCTTTTTAATTCTTTCAATACATTTGTTTGCTGGCTATTTTGCAATCCAATTTGAAATTTCAACAATATACTCTAATTTTCCTTTAATTTTTTGAACTAAACTATTTTTCAACTTTTGCAGATTCAGGTTGACCCTTACATCGAAGATTCTCTTTGCTCCAATTGCTCGGTACAACAAGGCCCCTACTTCTGTCGAGAATTGGTGATTATACACAATTTAAAAACAGACTGTTTTTAACTTAAATTTTTTAAATATCTTATCTTATTTTTGCCATTTTTCAGATGTGTTTCCGTTACTTCTGTCGCAATTGCTGGCAATGGCAACACGCAACGGAATCGATGCGAACGCACGAGCCGTTGACTCGCAACTCAAAAAGCAGCCAGATGGTTGGAATGACACCGAATTTGGGAGCAAACCTCTCCCGATTATACAGCAGTTCCGCGATTTAAAAAGCCCTTAGCCGATCCCAAATCGCAACGTTCAGTTTGTTTTGACTAGTTATTTGTATACGGATACTGCATCGATTTATTTGAATATGGTACAAGCTCAGTTTTATCGCAATGAGCTGCAGGCAGCTAGTCGTGACGAAATAGATCCTAGATAGTAGTTCGCAATCTTAAGAAATCGTTTCGTTATCTCTATTGTTCAAGCGATACTCATAGCAAGGGGAAGATATTGAGTCGAATTTAAATCTGAACAGAATGTGGTCGATAATTTTATGCCACGTTCTGTCAAGACTATTTTTTTTTATTTATTGCGCATTTATTTAGGGACTGCGTCTCTGGTTGTCGTTTTTACGAGAAATCGATGAGTATAGAAGCGCCAAGTTCCTCACAGCGATTATGTGTGATACTTGCTATCATACCTTCGTTGAATTAAGGGCTCGCTCGATTGTGGCTTTTACAGTGACAATGCCTTTTTATCTGATAGTTTGTGATGAAACTATACGCTCAGAGTCGTGATTTAATGTCACTGCGATCGATCAGCCTTATGCGTTCTCAGATCTTTATTTCCAGCTCATTCGAGTTCGAGGAAATTTTTTTCGATAGTCTCATTTTCTGGATTTCGTTATTAAGACGGGGAATTGAACACCTTTGCAGGAAAAAAAATTTATAAAGTAAGGGAATATTTTGCGGTATTAAAATTTTCCTAGAGAGATGTTTAATTTCGATTCTGTTTTTTTTTTTAAATGATAATTTGATGAATGATGAGATTTCTTGGAACTGAATGGAGTTGAAAAGAAACCACTATCGTCCCTTTTGAGCATCATGATTTTTGTTTAAATTTCGCAGTGCATTAGATGTAGTTAATTGTCGACGAGCCGTGTCGACTAGTCTCGTCCAATTGATGTACTACCTTTTCGCGCCAATTCAAAAATTAATCTCTATTAGTTTTACATGATATTTATACAGTGTATGAAAATATAGGTAGACTGCAGTCACTGTAGACTTTAATTTATAATTATATTCATTAGTCGGAGCGGAAGCGGACGACCTCCGCTTATTTATTGGACTGTTTAATCGTTGACGAAACGGAGAAGTACATGGTCTACGATTCTGAAGCGGATTGTAGGAAATCGATTCTGTTTTTATTTTTTGTTACGATCTTACGTCTTGTATTCTGTTTCAAAAGCCATTTTCAAAATCGAGTTGCTCATATTTTGATATGATTTTGTTAAACGATGGAAATTTATACCTTTTGCAGATAAGCTAATCGTTGTTTGCTTCTTTTTTTGCCAAGTTCTGTTCTTCCACTTCCCACGATCCTGAATGTTAGATTTTACCTAGTTATCAATTTTATCGTGTTTTGAATTTTACCAAGTTATGAATATTGAATTTTACCACGTTTTGCATTTTACCTCGTTATAAAGATTTTACCTGGAAGACTAAACAGAAAAGACTATCGGTTATTTTAATCATAACGAAAGCCTTGCGCTTTTAAATACCAAAGAAAACATCTCTGCGTAAGTGCAGCTTTAATGTAACGCTGAGTATTAGGAAAATTATATATCGTTACTGTTTTTAATTATATTTAAAAAACTTAGATAAGGTATTAATATCATTGTTCAAATAAAGTTTCAAGTCTAATTTCATAATTTCTTTGCAATAACGATATTTTTAAGAAATCCCAGCAAAAAAGAAATAATTTTGATACGAATTGGACTGAAAAGACTGACGCGCCGTGAATCCCGCTTTACGACAAGTTGGTCAATTGGTATAAGTTTGAGAAGACGGTTTTGAATCTTCTATTCGTCCAAATGCGGCGAACAAGTTTGAGGGAGTGAATTCTTTCCAATGCGTCAGAACGCATTTATTCATGAGTCTGACCATTCATTTTAATTCGTGAGACTTAAAAATCAACGTCCAATTCGTCTGAATTCGTCAGCGCGAATTCATTTGGATATTGGTTAATTCTTCCAAATTCAAACATTCAGAAAGCGGGATTTATACGAGTTAACGCGAATTCAAAATGATGATTCTTTTCAATTCGTATCAATTTTTTTTACTGGGATATAATGAAAAATAGTTACTTTTAGATTTTTGTTCTACTTGTAATTGAAAACATTAACTAGTTATGAATTAAAAGTTGAATAATGTGACGTGGAACGAAGAAACCAGCCTTACGACCGAAAATGAGTTTACAATAAAAAGCGGATCAAAGTGAAAGGAAAACGAAGGAAAACAAAGGGGCGCTCGTACAACTTTGAGCTCCAGAAAATTCAATTTTGATCGTGAAGCAATTGGGATTTTTTTATTTGATAGCGGGGAAGTCTTCATTGTTATTCAGAATCAATAAAAACCTGAAAATCGATTTTTCGGTCGTAAGGCTGGTTTCTTCGTTCCACGTCACATATAATAAACACTAGAAAATAAAAAGTAATTTTTATTTAAGGGTATGTGATACATAATGATGTCACGAATTACCGATCAAGTTTTTATTTATATCCAGCGTGTTTATTAAGAGAAAAATGCAAACATATAATGATGAAATTTGAGGAAATAATAAGGAACAAATCAAGGAATCCATGTCTTGTGCGTTTCAGTTTTTATTTTGAAAAATTTTTTTTCAAAATAAAAACTAAAACGCACCAGACATCGCGATGCCTATAAATATATTCTTCATCATTTCCCAAAATTTCAGCATTATATTTGCATTAAGGGTATCAAATACCCTTTAAAAAAAAGTATAAATATTTATCAAAAATTGATAAAATAATACAATTTGACTCGCTCTAAATTTTCAGATTTTTTGAAATGTTTAAAATATATTTTCCAGATTGGTTGCCTATATCAAAGGGCAACTTAGAAGTTTTTCTGCCTGAATCAAGTATGTAATTTAAAATACATAAATACAATTACGAATTAAACGATACATATATAATAAGTATCTAATGTCCTTAAAATCTTGAGAATATCTTTGACAAAAGTAACTTTTCAAAAACAATTAAAATCTGTTTTACCAACTAACTCAAACTTTCACCACTTGTCGATAAGGTGAATTATTTACATTTTGATAGTTTTTTCAAAACACAAGTCCTAAAAAAATATGTCAAAGATCAAAAACGCTTGATTTTCAAGGTCAAATAAACATTTTAAACAACAAATAGTTTCTCTTATTGTCATTTTTCAACATTCCACGATATGACAATTACGAAATCTTCCCACTGGCAAAAACTGGTAAAAATTATTTCATGATTAATTCTGCATTCCTTTATCATAGTATTATTAATTTTTGTCTATAGACAAGATACTTGCAGAAAGTTTAAAATCGTCGGACCAACGGTCAAAAAGAAACAATACATACATTCAAAAATGAGTAATAAGCAAGAAACACCCAACCTAACCTCAATGTCTAGTTTCCTGTCATTAGGCACACACAAACATAAATTGGAACGTGTGAATTGGTATAAATTCACAGGCATAGAGTCAGTAGTAGTGTATGTAAACAGTGTTTCGAACGGAAGAGAGAACAGAGAACGCCTTTGGAGGCGTAACGTCAAATGTAATTCGAGTGGTTACGTTTTGACATTCCCGTAGAAAGACGCAGTGAACGCTTGCTTTCCAAAAACCAGGAACTTGGAGCACCGATGGAGGTCCTCGATCCAAGTGTTTCAAGAGACGATCAAACCCTCTACGGGGATGATCTTCGAGAAAAAGGTTTGTTTACGACGCACTTTCTCTCCCTCCAAATCATATGTTCTTTCATCTTTGCTCTCGCTTCGTTTCCAGCGTGCGTTTGTGTTCATTTTATTTCCTCCTGTAGAGAAAAAATTTCCGATGATTCATGATTTATCTTGTAATCTGGTAACAACTCCGGAATGTATAATAAATCAGGTTACTTTTCAAGGATCATTCTAACCTTTCAATTCATTGAATTCTAATGTTTAGTGACAATTTCTAAACACTCGAGTCTTACATGAAATAATTATGTAGGAAAATACGCATAATTGCTAGTTTTGCGGTAATTTTCACGGAGAGTGACATTTTTTCTATGAGATTACAGCATGATCCAACAAGTATATACAGTTATGTCGCTAATTGAAAATTCTTTTTTTATTCTCTAAGACTAGAAAACTATTTACACAGATTTACGTTTGTTTTATTTTTTAAGTTTTATACCTTAGCTGTTATTAGATTGATAATTGAGGGAAAATCATTTTTTAATTTCAGTGGACTACAGAGACAAGACTGGTCTAATTCCAGTAGAAATTCCAGAAGACACTCGATCATGTGTCAAAGCAAGATACACCCTCGGTTTCTTAGGATTCTTGGGATTTGCACTGGTTTATGCCATGCGAGTTAATTTATCAGTAGCAATTGTCTCCATGGTCAACCAAACGGCTATACCACATTCAGATAATAATGACACTACTGATGTTTGTCCCCAAATCCCTGTTACAAATGGTTCGATAATTCCACCTCCTGTAAGTAATTCTAAATTTTTATTGTAACTTTTATTTTCAGTTCAGAAAGACCATTTTTTGTTTAAAATATTTAAAAACTTCTTTTAGAAAGTTAATCATCAAAAATTAATTTAATAAATCAAAGTTGTTTGTAATTTTTTGTAGCTAGATTAGTAGATAAATTTGTAGATATAAATATTTAAAATTTAAATAAATTGATTTGAGGTTTTTTATTGCTGAATATACAAAAAGGCACTTGCAAACATTGTTTTATCGCGAATAAGTTGATAAGATTGTGTCACAAATCGAAATTCTTTTTGAAAATTAAAAACAAGTCTTCAATTTAAGATAGATTGGAAATTATCAATTTTATAATTTTTTGAATGCAAAATATTATTTAGGAGGAATTATTTGATCTTCATGATTCACTAGCAGTTGATAAGTTTTAAAAATGGAGACTTGATAATATCTCACATGCGCAAACACAGAGAAAAGAAGATTAAATTTAGGAACTATCTTAAAGCGGATACAATTCTTACATTAGACTAAGCAGTTTAAATTTGTAGATAACAATTTTTATCTGTGTTATTTTTACTGAATGAAATAATGTTTTATTTTTTTCCGATTCGAAATTTTCATCATTTACTGAATGAATCATTGAATTAATTAAATTTCTATTTATTCAGAGTCCAGGAGAATTCGCTTGGGATGAAAAGACACAAGGCATTATATTAGGTGCTTTTTTCATCGGATATGTAACTACAAACGTTCCCGGAGGTAGAATGGCTGAAAAAATAGGTGGAAAATTAGTTTATGGTCTGGGAGTATTTTTGACCGCGATTTTGACTGTGATCAGTCCTTTTGCTGCTTATTGGGGATTGTATCCATTTTTAGCAGTTCGAATTGCTGAAGGTTTCACGGAGGTACATCTCGTATTTTATTTTTTATACAAATGTCTCCAACTATTTTATTATTGAAATTATAATTTACAGGGTGTTACATTTCCTGCAATGCACAGCATGTTGGCCCACTGGGTTCCACCATTAGAAAGAAGCAAATTTGCAGCAATAGTCTATGCAGGCAAGCAATTAAATTCGGATTTTATAAACTTACACTTTACTTTTTATTAATTAATCAGGGTCAATTGAGTGTTTAGAAGAATTATCTTCTATAAATTTAAATTTTACATATACACTCATCGCTGGAAATGGGGCCGCTGTAAATAAGGCCGGCTGCATGTTCGTTCACGCTTCACTGATTCTGTCTCCCCCCCCCCGAGCGTCCCTTGACGGACGACACTAAAGGCCATCGTTCGAACAATCAGGACCGCCAGAAGTTGTTTACATCGCGACTCTCTGCGCATTTACTTTTGTACGTTCAGAGACTATATTTGCGGTCCTGGATGTTGACATAAGAGTGCTCGCTCGTCGCTTTAAATCCGGTTCAAACTGGATTTTAATAGCATCGACTTTAAGGCCGCCTACCCCCGAGCCCGGCCCGAAATCCAGCGATGAGTGTAAATAAGAATTGACTCGACCCTATTAGTCTAGGCATCTCGTACAAAAAAAAAGTTCTAAACATGCAACGATCAAGCCTTTGCTCGCAATCACTACATATTTATGGAGTCTCGCGAAAATAAAAATATCATGGCACATTTGTATTTATTCAGGGTGTCTAGCGTCCTGGAAATCCTTGAAAACATGGAAAAGTCCTTGAATTTTTTTACCTGGAAAAACCTGAAAAAGCCGTTGAATTTCACTCATAGCCCTGGAATTCTTATCTCTCTAAATTTGAATGAATAATTTTTTTCAAATGACAGGCTTGCTACATCAGGTCAGAGAATTCTGGAAAGTCCAGGAATTTAAAAATGGTCAGGGAAAATCAGGGAAAATCTTCAAAGAGTCAGGGAATTTTTTTTGATTTAACAAATTATAATTATATCTCAATAAGTTGTAACTGTAATTTAAGAATTATTATAATTATATAATTATAATATTACAAAATCAGGGATCACAGTCAATCCCTTATTCCCCTTTTTCCCCCTTGCCCCTATTCTACAAAGGTGGGGTTGCAATAAGGCTTGTTTTTGGCTCCAAAATTAGGAAAAAAAATTTTGTACGAAATTGAAAACTCAAAGTATCTGATTTTTTGCCCCATATTCGTATACTTAAAAGACATTGTTTTACGTAAGAACAATTTAAATTAAACGATTTTTTCAGAAGCTGACAAATGTCTACTGTAAATTCAAGACGTTTTTTATCTTCTAGAAAAATTATTTAATTTAACGGGTGCTTGGTCAAAAAATGTTTTAAGTAGACGAATATGAGGTAAAAAAATCAGATTCTTTCGAGTTTTCATTTTTGAAAAAAAACAATTTTTTTGATTCTGGGGCCAAAAAAAGCGATATTGCAACCCCTCCTTTCCTAAAATTACTTTTTTTAGAGTTTCATTCCCTTTCCCCCCCTTTTCCCCTTTTTATATTCAAATTTTCGAATAATTTTTCAACCCTGCCGGAAATCTAGACGATTTTTAGATACTTTCTAGACTCTGCTCGTCTAGCGAACGTCTAGGTCAATTTTAT
>JBAGKK010045724.1:0-28597 GCA_037177015.1 Euceroptres primus
CGAAACGTCGCTCGAATACTTGTGAATTTTTATTCAATATTAACCCCAGGGATCTACTAAAGAAATTCCTTGAAACTTTTCCAGATACATGCTTGTTCAAATTCTTCTAAAATCCACCAAAATTCCTTAGAATTTTCCAGAATCTTGTAAATTTTCTAAAATATTCTTGAATCTCCTAAAGATTTTCAAATTCTTTATTATTCTTCCAAAATTTTGTACATCCATTACAAGCTTTCATGCAAGTTCTTCTATTTCTTTGACACTACATCTTTCTATTTTACAATCTCACTCACACATATTCTAACCAGCCAGTTATCTCACCTAGATATACCTGTTTAGATATATAAAATCTGAAGATATCAGCACTAGTTCAGAATTCTATTAACTCAGATCTCCTGTTAATTTGCGTTACAGAGCTGCCTTGGGCCGAGTTTGTATGAAGCTGGTGGTAGTGATGGGAGTGACCTGGATCCTGGACGTACTCTCCTGGGCAGTGGGTGGTCCAAAAAGACTGTGGTACTTCACGGACGTGATCAACGCCTTTCAGGGTGTCCTCATATTCATCGTCGTCGGTTGTCAGCCTCAAGTCAGGGCTGCTGTGAAGAGGATCTGCAGCAGGAATCCAAGGACCAGCGCCGGAAGGCAGGGCAACGGCCTCAGCACCACCAGCCATGGAATGCCTAGCATGGGCGACAGTGTCACACAAAATCCAAGTACCAAGACAGCACCACTGGAAACCATCTGCTAGAAATCTACCAAAACCTTCACGACGCGACCCTTGGGTAAAAAAAGCGACGTCCTTTGGGAACCTTAAAGTCTGAGGATAGTCTCTAAAACAAAGTTTGAAATGGGCTTCGATGCCATTTCTTCAAGAATCATAACACTGCCAGGATGCAATTGAGAATAAAGAAAAGCTGATGGAGGAACGAAAAATATTGGTTGCAAAAACCAATAATTATCTACAACTTTCTCTGGTCTAAATTAATTTTATACAGACTTATTCTATCTCTGATAATTTTTTATAAAAGAGATCTTTCAACATTTTTCAAAAGAACTAGGATTTTGTAATTAGCTACCTTACGATTTTTTAAAAGTAGCTTTATAGAAATTTGTAGATTGAAATTTTGTATGAGGATCATTTTTTAAAGCCGAAGATTAGAAATAAGATATTCATTGGTGTCAGTGAGAATTTATAGGAGAACTTGAATCTGACAGAGGTAAAAATTAATTGAAAAGGAAAATGCTGATTGAAATTGTGCGATACGAGAAGAGCTTGGAGTCGAAATTTCTTGGGGGAGAAATCGATTAGGTAAGTGATTGTGGTCTGCAAATACGCAAATTGGGTACTTTCTTTCTTTATTTATGCGTCAGGTGTGTCCGAATTTCGATATCCCCTTAGCATAGATTTGCATAAGCGTCGCGTTTCGCACAATTGCATTCACGATTTGCATATTTATAACAGAGAAGAGAGAGAAAGACATTGAGAGAATGCGTGTTCTATCGTGATGGTCGCTCACGATCGCCCACGTTGATATTCGAGACCAATGATTCGCGTGCGATTAAAACTCGCGTTCGTCGATACCAAATTGCTGTTCATTCTTTCTTAGAGCCGCAAATTTTCAATCTTTTCCCAAGCAAACAAAAAAAGACTGCTCCACTTCACCAGATTCTCTTCGTCGATTTAACTAAACTGCCAGTTTGCACATTTAATTTCCTCAAAGGAAGTAATTATTTGTAACTTTAAATAAGCCTAAAACTTGTACTACAAATCCTATGCAATTTTTAGGAAATATCTTCAGGAAACTTGGAGAAATGTGAATGTTAAAAACATTTTTTTAAGTCTGAACAATTTTAAATATACAAGTATAAAAACGTTAAATCTCAGTTTCTCTGAATTTATCAGAAGATCTTTTTTAGAAACGTATGATTACAAAAGTTAAATGAATATTTAAGAATGAATCAATAAAAACGATATTAAGGAAGATTTAACTTCCTTCGCTTTCATGAGAACCAAAGAAGCAACTTGTAAATGGAAATGTTTGATGGATGAGTCAGAGTAAATAAGTATCTATTTATTTATAGACAAAATAGATATCTATGAACCTAAAAACAAAATGAAAAATAAATATATATGATTAATCAATGGCTCTCTAAAGTAAATTAGCTGAAGGTTCAGATTGTTAACCTTTGTTAATCTTTAAAATCTATCCGACATTTCCTAAAGCAACCGAATCAAAAGTCAGGATCCATCGATGCGTAAAGGAGACTTGGAAGCAATTACACACTCCTATTGTCCAAAGTTTGATTGGCTTTTGATATCGTGATTGTTTCCCGCTCGTACAACGCGAGTGTCGATTACGAGCGATCATTGTTTTAAGTAGACTGATTGTGAGATTTTTCAATGACTCACAGGGCATAACAGAGTCAACGTGACAATACACACGAGGAAATCAATGCCTTCTGAAATTGCCTTGTTCTACTTGGTGTTCACTCGTGCCGAATTGTATTAAAGATTCGCCAGATTCTCAGATTTCTCCGAAGCATTTCAAGAAAAAGAAAGCAAGTGGCGAAAGAAAAAAAATAAAACGCCTCTGCTTTCGCTTATCGGAATTGAATCGTGATGATCGATGACACCGAATCCAAGATCTGGATTTTTATCGAGGCAAGACCAACGCTTTGCGAGATCGAAAGCAATTTTGTGTACCTCCCTACCCTTTAGATCTTAGGTTTCCTGTCTGGTTCTTCTACTACCAACAAAACAAGAATACGAGGCGGTTCAAAGTACCGAAATTGATTGATAATTGCCAAGCATTTTGGAACAGCATTTTCAGTTTTTTCCTGTGAAGTATGTCTCAAACTCTTTATATTTTATTGCATCGTCAAAATTATTTCTTTTGGTGAAAAAAGTCATTTTTTCAATGATAGGAAAATTAAAAAATCTATCACATTAGAATAAGCATTCAACCATTCTAAAATTTGTTTATCTTTTGATTTCAAAGAATTGGACTGAGTTTTCGTTACTGTATTTTGAACCATCTTGTACATTTCTGTGAAATATTTTGGTACCGCTTGGATGTAATTAAACCGAGAGTAGATAACTGTCACTGTTTCTTCAGGTGCGTCCAAGAGACTGAAAGTGTGAATGTAGTGGACTCAGCACCCTGATATTTGTTTTACTTTGTTTCTTGCATTACCTGGACATTAAAATCTTTTCCATCTTCGTTTAAATAGCCATGACCTTTTTAATTTTTCTTTGCAGGCAATGGTTTCTAACTTGCAGAGTCCAGGAAATGTAAATCAATTTTCAGTAGAAAAATTCTCTTAAAAAACCTTTTATGTTCCTTTTGATGCGAAAAATGTGATAAACCGCAAAATCCAAGTTCCTGGGACTGCTTCAAGCTTCTCATTTTAAAGCCTAGAATTTTTAATTCTTAATTAATAAATTTAATTCGGCCTAAAGATTTAGACTATACACAGGCAGCTACATATTAGTTTCAGGTACTTGCTGATTTTGTGAATGTGTAAATGTGTGCTTTATGAGCTATTATGATAACTAAGTAGTAATTAATTATACAAACACGATAATGCGTAATTGAGTAACAAATGTAAAGAGTCGATGAATTAATTTCAAAATTGATTCACAAGTATTAATTTAACAATCACGCGTCATCCCTCACATACTCTTGTAAATAACATGATTCGTTAATTGTATCCGTCGACTGTAGAGTAGTTAAGTCTCGTTTCACGAAGTAAAAATAACTTGAGTACGATTATTATTATTAGATAGACTTAAAGATGATGAGCAGAGAATGAAGATATGTACATTCGTCTCAATATAGTATTTCAATCGTCTCGACTCTGGAATTGTAATTTCCACTTTCTCGAGGACCTTCAGTGGCTCTGTACGAAAGTACGATGTATTTATATCTGCTGTATTCACTGATATTAACAAAAAAAGATCGACAATGACGAAGACTAAGATCCACTTCTAGAAAGTAGAAAGATTATTAAGATTATCGCGCCTTATACTGTAATCTAATTTATTCTAGTAGTCTATTGTTGTTTTTTTACACAAGTACACCATTTATACAAACGGTAGCTTGCCAGTAACGATGTATAGTTCACTGTTAGAAATTAATACGAGCAGAATACGAGTCAAGTACGTCAAGTTGAATCTGAATCTAAAAATGCTTTAAAAGCGTTTCAGAATACAAAAAGGATAATAGAGAAAGTCCATTCTTTTTTAAGAAAATACTGGGATTGACTGTGTCAATTTTATGAGGAATTTCTAGGCTTGTTGAAATTTCGACTTGACCCACACGTTTTTCTGCTGAGATTAAGGAGGCTATAATTATTATAAATTATAAAGTTGCGAAAGAGTACACGAGCAAAAGAACAATAAAAGTATTCACTTGTTGCGCACTAAGGTAACTTACAACCCTCACAAATATAATGTGTAGACCGGCCAATTAGAAATATTGTAATCACCACCTTAAAAACTGTCGACTATACACCATTCCTACGATGTATCATAACAGTATTTCTAACGCACTAATTAAAATAGAAGAGATGTTAGTACAAGTTTGTATTTTTAATACTCTGCCTTCTCTCCGAATATTTTTTTTTGACTTTTGGGTTTCAAAAGTTGTACATAGTTCATGCTGCTGAATTGAAATAGGCTTAAATTTCAAGTGCTTTTAATTAAAGTAAATTTTCCATGAAATTCTGGAAGTGTGAAAAATCTCGATTTGAAGCGAATTTGTAATTATAAAAGCTTAAGAGAACAATCGTAAAACTGTTTCAAGAGACACTTAGGGTGCTTATAGAGCCTAATTTGCTTATTCAAGTAGTCTGTTAATGGCATTTAGGATTTACTTCGTACACGCTTCACCGGACGATTCGGCACTGAACAGTTGCAAACTTGACGGACCCTTTCTAATTCAATAGACTAAGTTTCCGGTTCCTGAGTCACGATATATTATGCCAAAAGGAAATTCTGCTTTACTTTTCAGTAACTTACACAGCTCCTTCACAATCGAATTTGAATTCGAAAACTTCAAGGGCCACTTTAACAAGACCAGGAACTGATGAAATTAATTTTAATTTTAGATTAAATATTCAGGAGATTGAAAGAAAAAATTAAAGCTGTGTAAGGAAAATAAAGATGTAAGAAGCAATCAAAGTGTTTGCTCAATTGAATCAATAATATTTGATGTTCCTTTTATAATTTTCTGTTTAAAAATAATTTACAATAACTCGTTCACCCGTAGTGGAGCCATTTTAACATGAAACGCTTTGGTAGTTACTTTCGCACCACCTTCTTCCAATATAAAATACTCTATTTGTACAGAGAGCTGGAAGCTTTCGTTAAACGAAGCGAAAAGGAATAAATCAAGGAAAGCTCAAAGGCCAGACATCAGAGAGTGCAAATGAAATGTTCTTAAATTTCGTATCTTTGAAATGTTTCAGCGTCTACAAACATTTCAATAAAGCAATAAAATCATAATTTGTAAATAATTTAAATGCATATCCAAGAGACGCAAAAATACTTTTGAACGTTACAAGTTTAAAAGCACCTGACAGTAGACGAATTTTTAAAAATGGAGATGGAATTTAAATTCACTGCTACAAATTCCAAAACTTTTCAATTTTCCTATCAGTCGAATTTAAATTTAAATATCTCTGACAAAACATAGATATTAAGTGGTTTTATTTTTGAAATTTTATTTTAATTTTTGTTTAATTTATTACGGAATTCCGTGATAAACTGAACAGTATTGCCATCTGTTCAGTGAAGACAATATTGGAATATACTCTGAAAATCAGATTCCTCTCTGTCATAACGTGGAAGTCGTTTCTATCGATTTCTCGCCTAATAATTAAATATATAAACTAATAAAAACAATTACTCACAATTTGAAAATATTATAATTAGTTTTTATTCTTTATTATTTTTTTATTATGCACTTTTTAATTTGGCTATAATTCTTTCCATTCATTAACTATTGATTTCAATCCTATAATAGAAAACTATAAGTTATTTCAGAATTTGGAAAGGAGGATTATTTTAATAGAGAATAATTTGCCCGACTTCATTTTGATATTCTAATCAAATCGTTATTTTGTAAACGAAAAAAAATACATTGAATACATTCTCGCCCTATCATAGAAAATATGATAGAGCACATCTGTTATGTGTCATTTTTTCAAAAAATTATTTTGAAAAAATTTTTTTTTCAAAATTTTGAAGAAATGACACATACTAGATATGCTCTATCATATTTTCTATCATTCTCTTAAGTTTCAACTTGATATCTTTGTTTGTTTAAAAATAGGATTGCCGAATATTTTATATACCCCGTCGGTAATTCGTAAAATCATAATGTATCACACGTCCTTAATTTAAAAATAATAATTCAAGTTAGTGTCTATAATATTTGCGAAATAAAACAATACTCTTATATAGAGCGTCCACGTGTGTCTTACCGAAAAGTATGCAACCCGTCTTACTCGCCTTGGCCGTGTATGCCGGGTTGCATACTTTTCGGTAAGCCACAACGTGGACACCCTATATAAGAGTATTTTTTACTTCGCAAATATTAGAGACACTAACTTGAATTGTTATTATTTAATTAATGTTAATTGAAATTACCATTTCAAAGGGCGGACATTTCATACCATCTCTCAACATTGCAGAACCATTTCTGGAAATCATTTTAAAATTGCAGGAAATATATCTGCAACATTGATATGCAATAACGGACGGTGCTGTTAGGGTAAATAGTATTAAAATATTATAATAAGTATTATAATTGCAAATCGTTCCGCTTTACTCTGTAGGAAATACGAATTAAAATTTAATTTAATTTAATTTATATTTCTACAATTTTTATAAATATTAAACACGTGTCTCCAAATTGTTATTTTATATTTCTCGAAATCCTCATTTGTTTCATATGTTTATATAACATTTGTATAAAGTCTAAAAGAGACGTAACACGAAAAAAATTTTGTTAATTAAAGTTTAATTAAAAATTTAATTATATTAATTAAATGTAATTTAATTTAATTATTTAACTTTATATATGCAAAGTACTCATGTGACTATTTTTATATTCTCATCATCATATGAGAAGGTATTGATTTTATGTGAAAACTGACTTTCCCAATTTCCATCAAATCTCCACGTTTTGAGACCCCCTGAGTGAGAAAAATCGGTTTTTACGCCGGTAACTGTCTGTCTGTTAACACAATAACTTTCGAAAAAAATATCGGACTGGATTGCTTGAAAAGAAAGGACGAGTTCGTTAACCAGCCATATTGGCCCAAAACTCAAAAAATTAGAGCCATTTATACATTATGAAAACAATTTTTTCAGAAAAATAAATATTTAAGGGCAGTTCTGAATATCTTTCATAAAGCTCTACAAACTTTCCTAATAAAAGGACCCCGCACAAAATGTACAGAAATGGCCTTTCGGTCAAGTTGGCTAGGACTTTGATATTTTTTAGTTCAAGTGATGCTGATAAAAAACTTCTAATATCAAAACTCGATTCTATGGACAGTTTTTTGTCTAGAAGAGCTTGAAAATCATTTTAAAGCGTTTTTCTACGTAAAAAAGTGATTTTCAAGCTCTGCTAGACAAAAAACTGTACATAAAATCAATTTTTGATATTAGAATTTTTTGATCGGCATCTCTTGAACTAAAAAATATCAAAGTCCTAGCCAACTTAACCGAAAGGCCTTTTTTGTTCATTTTGTGCGGGGTCCTTCATCCATTTGACCAATATTAACAAAATTACAGCATGTAGAAATTTTTTATAAAGTCAAAAAACCAATTTTAGAGGAAATCGAAAAATCTGCTAACTAAAGTTACGCACATTCTCATCACGCGTCGACTCCAACGTGCTTACATATTCTTCAGAAAGCTGCAACTAACAAATCCTGGATTTAAATATTTAATCGATCCCCTTTTCTGTCCAAATCTTCAATTTTTATTTTCAAAAATTACAAAATTTTACTTTTATTCGATAAAAGAACAAACTGTCGGAAAATCCTCTACACCGTTTTATAGGGCTCCATGGGGTAACTAATTTGGTCTCTTGCGTTTTTTTCTTACCTCGCGTTCTCTCAAAAAATGCAAATTTTCGTTTTTTTTATCCACTCATTCTATTTTTACATTCTCATTACTATTAGAGTGTAGTATTAGTTTTGTGTAAAATTTGACACCCCCCCCCCCCCATTTTTTGCAGATGTCGACGATTTGAGACCTCCTGAGTCCAAAAAACAGGTTTTCGCGACGGCGTCTGTCTTCCTGTACGCCTGTGTGTCTGACTGTATGTCTGACATAATGTATGTCTGTGTGTCTGTGTATGTCTGTTAACACGATAACTTTTGAAAAAATGATCGCATCTTATTGCGCTTTGGTACTCTTTTTCAGATGCTCAAATCTCAGGTCAATTTCGTTAGCCAACCATATAGGGTAAAAACTCAAAAAATTAGACCAATTTTAGACTTTTTAAAAACAATTTTATTGAGAAAGATAAATGTTTAAAGGCAGTTATGGGTAGCTTTCATAAAGCTCTACAAACTATCTAAATAACATTTTTAATACATGCATGATTTCAACCCTTTTACATGCCTATTAAGCGGGGCTAAATCTCTACTTTTCACTTCCTAGGGAGTAAAAAGTGACGTCGCATATAAATAATGAAAAATTATACATCTGTAAGCTCGCATTTGGCAATAATCAGTCCCTCACCGTAAAAACTCTTACGGAAATTTTCGTAAAAATAGACTATCCAAGGAAATTTTTCCGTGACAATAGATTATTCTTACGGAAACTTCCGTAACAATAGTTTATTTCCACGGAAATTTTTCCTTGGCAATAGACTATTGTAACGGAAATTTCCGTAACAATAAGTTATTCCTACGGAAATTTTTCCGTGACAATAGGCTATTGTTACGGAAATTTCCGTAAAAATAAGTTATTTCCAAGGAAATTTTTCCGTGACTTGTTTGTTTAAAAATAGAATTGCCGAATATTTTTTATACCCCGTCGGTAATTCGTGACATCATAACGTATCACACCTCCTTAGGGGCCATCCATATACCACGTGGACAATTTTTTTCACCACTTTTTGACCCCACCGCCGTGGACAAGCGTGGAATTTTGCCATACCCCCCTCCCTCCCTGAACTGTCCACGTGGTATATGGATAACCCCTTAAGTCCTTAAGGCACGCAGAAAACCATGACTAACATTCATAGGTACTTCGCATTTTGAGAGTCATAAAATGCAAAGTTGTTATTATTATTTTTTAAAAAATATTTAATATAAATAATATATGGGTCATTGCCAAAAAGTCGACCATTTTAAGCCCCTATCATTTTTTATATATCCTGTGCTTAATTAATTTTTTCTAAATACATCTATGCAAAATATTCGCATCAGGGCACAATTTAGGAAAGTTGAACAATTTTAGACGACTTCGTTTAGGAATTATAAATAAAAATGTTTGAAAAATGTCAGGTTACACGATGTCCCAAACTACAAATTTAAAATAGAAAGTTGCTAAATAATATAAAAAATATTTTCTTTAATAATAATTTAGGCTTATGAAAATCAATTGAAATTAGTTGGAAAAGATGATTATGAAGTGATAAGTTGAATATTTTATAGTTAAAGATGCGAAAAATCGCTCCAAAGTCTGTCCCCAAGTTTTGTGTCAGATTTTAAGATTTTGCTATTTTAAGATAAAACTCGAAGATCATGATTCAAACTATTCAAAATACTACGTAGATTTGTTAACTTTAGGCTAACGAAGATTTTCATACAGTTGAAAACCAAAAGTGTATAAGTTGGAAAATCTAAAAAAATCTAGCTATTTTATTTTCAATGTTTTACGAATCGCTAATATCGAGCGCGAAGCGCGAGTGTCGTGATGAGAATGTATTCCTCAGAGTCGAAGTAACTTTGAGAAAATTAAGTTCACATTCAGGTACATAATAATAAAATCTAATTACTTGTATCAGAAAATGTGCACATATTACGTGATACTCAAAAGGAGAGAGAAGGGTTTTAGTTAAACGTCACAACAATGTTATGAAGATAAGAAAAAGCGTTACAGGGGGGAGTGGTGAAATCACAAAAAAAGGCGTGTAACATGTGTGTACTCTCTTCGTGGTATTAAATCGTGAGATACAAAGGTGCTTGCAAGTGATTATTGTGCACCGGGCAGATTTTTTCTTATACTTCTAGATAAGATTTTACTACTGATAAAGTATTCGCTCTCATTTGGTTTAAATAGTTCGTAATTGAAATTCAGTTCATTTCTGATTTGAAAAAGGCGAATCAAACTTAATATGAAAGTGAAAAGTAAGGACAACTTTTAACGTGAGTTGGACATTTCAAATACAAATAAAAAAAAGTGGAGGTGACTTAGCTATTAATTTATTGGAAACAATAACAATATGCTAATAATTTCTATGTGAAGTTAGACCCGATAATCTCGTAAGTTATTTTTTAAAAAGTAATATTACGATTGAATTTGGGCAAACTTATTACCTCAAAAATTCAAAAATAAAGGAAAGTTACAATTTCAATGGTTACAACAAAGTAACCAACCACATCTCCTTCCTTCTTTTTTTCGTCTGCTTTATATTTCTAACTACTGGTTATAGAATAAAATAATAGACAAAGGCGAAAAAAAAAGAAGAAAGGGGTCGTCTTCTGACTTTTCCAATATTTTTTGTATTTTTGATTTGGTTATAAGATTGTCCAAATTCAGTGCTAATAATTTTGAAATTATATTTTTACATACAAAATCTTTTATTGAGGCGAATATTTTCTTCAAAATCCATTATAGGAAGTAATGCACAAGAAAGAAGATAAGAAGAAAAGTAAGATTAGATCTAAGGAAGAAAAGTTTGGATTAGATTAATTCAGATAAACTATAAGGATCAGCCGATATTGTTCTTTATCATATAAGAAAATCAACAATCATTCGATTCGAATGACACTACTATTCCTTAAATACAAAAAGAGTGATTTCAATTATTTAAAAACTGCGTTCTAGATCCTTCAATATGGAACTGAAGTCTAAACGTTTCGGCTTTAAAAACAAATATGTGTGGAATATTCGCAATGAGAACAAAATAAATGTAAAAGTGATTCAGGAAAATGGAAATCGCTGGATAAAATATGCAACGTTCATTAGTGGTAACTAAAAATTTATAAACACATTGCAGAAATATGCAAGAAAATTTTCATTAAAACATCGGCATATTAAAAAATATAAGCATTTTTATTTTTTAATTTATTCTATAGAATATATTTTCTTTTTTGAATATTAAGAGGGCATCTGTTTAAATTACAGTTACTCTGATGAGCTTGGGAATTGGAGCAGCAGAAATTTGGATGACACCAGCACTGCTGTTTCTGAAAAGCAACAATTTCAAATTCCCCGTGACAGATGATCAAATTTCCTGGATAGTTTCCATATTTAATATCGGAGAAATTATTGGATTTTTGTTATATCCTTTATTTATTGATCGAATAGGCAGAAAGTACACATTGCTACTTTTCTCTGTACCACAAATATTGTCCTGTGCATTGATTTTAATTGCCAAAAATGTGATTATGTTGTACTCGGCAAGAATTATTGGTGGAATTGGTTTCGGTGCCGGAACAGTAGTTCAAGTTATCTACCTGAACGAAATTGCAGAAAAAAATAATCGTGGTTTGTTAATGTCCATTTCAAGATTCGCTTTTTTACTCGGTAGTATTTCGATTATATTAGCCGGAGCATTTTTTTCCTACGATAATATGAATTTGATAATCCTTTTAATTCAACCGATTTATATCTTACCTTTGGTCTGCGTGCCAGAATCACCATATTTTTTCTTGAAATTTAATCGAGAAGAAGAGGCTGTTAAAAGTTTATTAAAACTGCGAGGAAATCAAGACCCGAAAACAGTGAATCTAGAAATAAAAATAATGAAAGATGTCATAATTGAGGATCAGAAGAGTAAAAAATTTGCTCTGCGAAATTTATTTGAAAATAAACGTCATCGGAAAGCTTTTCTAATAGTCGCGGCTATAAAATTAGGTGTTGCATTTTCTGGAGTCTCGGTTATTGGAATATATTTTCAGGAGATTTTTAGTTATACAGGATTTTCCTTAGCTCCTCAATATGCTTCGGTAATATTAGTAACAATAGTGGCTGTTTGTGTGGTGCCAGTTGTACTTTTAGTTGATTTTATTGGTAGAAGAGTGGTGATTTTATGTTCCAGTATAGCCTGTTCTTTAAGTTTATTAATGCTGGGCTTGTTTTTCTTTTTAAGAAATTTTCTTCATTTCAATGAACTATCTTCAATTTCTTGGACACCTTTAGTTTTTCTAATAATTTTAGACGTTTCTTGTGTTGCTTTACTTTGTACATCATTTGTACTTTCCGGGGAGATCTTTTCAAGCCAAGTTAAAAGCACTGCCTTGTCTTTTTTATATATCAAAACTAAAATTCTAGAAGTTCTTATGAAACTGAGTTTTGAAAACACTGTTCGAGTATTCGATATTTATGGTGTGTTTTGGATCTACTCAGCAGCTTGTTTTTCATTATGTTTAACTGGCTTTTATATTGCACCTGAAACGAAAGGAAAAAGTTTAGAGGAAATTCAGTTGTTATTGGACTAAATTTTCAACGCTTATTCTAGCTCGTAAGATGTAATTTAAAAATATTAATGAATTTAGATGAAAATTCCTATTTAAAAAGTTATTTCAATCATTTAAAAAATTCATTTTCTGATCAAAAGCAGCTCACTAAAATCAGTTAAGAATTTAATTGTCGATTGAATCAATGTTCTTATTGAATTCTGTTTTTGATGATTCAATTCGCGATGATTCCCTTCACAGAGTAATGATAAGTCCAGAAATTAATAAAAAATAATTAATATCAGATTAAATCTAAGATATTGATTAATCATTACGTTTGTATTAAATACTCTTCCACTCTTATTGAGTTGATTGCCACTGAAACTGAAGAACTGATTTACACTAAAGATGTTGACACTGATTATCTGTCAATTTGTATTAATTATTATTATTATTATCTAAGCAAAAAGTACAACATGAAAGTGAAATCTATCTGCTGGTGCCTTCAGAGAAATAAGGTGCGGAATATTCCTGATGCAAAAAATGCCAATGGAAAAGTTATTCAGCTAAGTGGAAATCGCCGGCTACAATTTTCTGCAGTCATTAGTGGTAATTATTACATAAGGTTCATAAATTTTAATTAAAAGTGTAATATAATATAATAGCTTTTCAAAAGTTGCCATTTGCAGGAATTGTTTAAAAAATGATTAGCTCTTCTTGAAATAAAAAATCTTGATTCTTGAATATTTTCCTTATAAATTTTTTGGGACCACAGTCCCTACTTTTTCTAAAATATGAAAATTCTGAAAGATTCTGGAACAAGCTACAAAATCTACATAAAATTCTGAGTTTTCTGGAAGATTCTGTATGCAATATTTTAAAAAATCCTGAAAGAATCTAATTACATCACATTTTGGGGAATTTTTTAAAATTTCAAAAGATTTTAACAGACTCTAAAGGAATCTGGGTAACTGAAAGATTTTAACAGACTCTAAAGGAATCTGGGTAACTCTGGAAATTTTCAAATACTCTGAAAATCTCGGGAGAATTCTGAGAGAGTTTAGAATATTGTGGAGAATTTTAACAGATTTTGGGCAACTTTTGAAGATTCTGACAGAATCTAGAAGATTCTATAATTTTACGGAAGATTTGGCACAATTCTTAAGTATTCTACAAGATTCTGGAACAGTTTAGAATTTTTTGGAGAATTATAGCAGATTTTGAGGAATTTTATAAAAATTACAGACGATTTTAAAAAACTCTGAAAGAATCTGGAGATCTTCGACAGAGTCTAGAAAATTTTATAATACAACTGGGAGATTTTAGGAAATCCTAACAAATCCTGGAGGATTTTCAAATCCTTTGAAAATCTTGGGAGGATCCAGAAGATTTTAAAATATTGTAGAGAATTTAAAAAAGTTTAGGGCCACTTTTGAAGCCTCTGGAGGATTTTGAAAAAATCTAAAATATTATATAATTTTATGGAAGATTCCATAAGGTTTTCAAGGATTTTAGAAGATTCTGGAATTATAACAGGTGTTGAGGAATTTTTTTTAGGATTCTAGAAAATTTTAAAAGACTCGGGAAGTGTCTGGATTTCTGACAGAATTTAGAAAAATTGAGAAGATCCTGGAAATTATGAGAAGATCCTAGGAATTCCCGGATGTTTTTATTTAATTTACTTAGTTCCAGAAATTTTAACCAATTTACTTAATTTACAGTTAGTGTGATGAGCATGGGAAGCGGGGCTTTTGAAATGTGGATATCGCCAGCTCTGCCTTACCTAAAAGGCGAAAATTTCAAATTCGAAGTGACATCGGATCAAGTTTCCTGGATAGTTTCCCGATATAACGTGGGTGAAATTATTGGTTTTTTAGTAAACCCTTTGCTTATCAATCGAATAAGCCAGATATACACACTCCTAGCGTCCGCTCTACCACAAATATTAGCATCTGCACTACTTTTTAGTGCCGAAAATGTGAGTACGTTCTACGTAGTAAGAATAAGTGGTGGAATTGGTTACGGTGCCAATGCAATTGTACAAAATTTCTACGTAAATGAAATTGCAGAAAAAAATATTCGGGGTTTGTTGGCATCCATCTCAGATTTGGGATTTTTAATGGGAACAATTAGTATTCTAATAACTGGAACTTTTCTCTCCTACGATAATATGAATTTAACGATCTTCTTTTTTTCACTGATTTTCATTTCCATCTTTGTCTTTATGCCAGAATCGCCATATTTTTATTTAAAATGTAATCGAGATGGAGAGGCAGTTAGATGTTTAATGAAGCTGCGAGGTATTGAAGATTAAAAAATACTGAATCTGGTTATGCTTTGGCTCCAAAGTACTCCAAAATACTGGATCTGGTTATTTCCTTGACTCCAAAGTATATTGCGTTAATAATGGCACCTGTAGTAGCTATTTTAATTATACAAACTATTGCACTAGTTGATTACTTTGGTAGAAAACTGATGATTTTATTCTCCAGTATAGTCTTTTCTTCAGGTTTGTTAATGGTTGGTTTCTCTCTTTTTCTAGAAAGATCGTATTGATTCAAGTGCTCTATCATCATTTTCTTGGATACCTTTAATTGCTCTGTTGGTTTTAGATGTTGGGTGTATCGCACTGCTTGCTGCAGCAGGCAGCTCCCTTGAATATTCAGGGGAGCTTTTTTCAATTCAAATCAAAAGAACTGCATTGTCTTTGTTATTTTGTGTCAGTCAACTTTTGGAATTTGTGATAAAATTAAGTTTTGAAAATATAATTGCTTCAATAAATATTTACGGTGTATTTTGAATATACTCTGTATTTTGTCTTGTATTATTTCTGGTCGATTTTCATATAATGTCGGAAACTAAAGGTGAAACTTTAGAAGAAGTTCAGCAGCTATAAGACTAAGCTTTTCCGATTTATCTGTAAGATCGTTGTAAAAAATAAATTTATAAAAATATAAAACAGTTAGAAAAGCCAAATCTCTTTTTTAAAAACCGCGTTATTTAATTAAAATTCATACAATTACTGCAAAGTAATTAATACAATTATGATATACCAGACGAATGTTCATGTTTTCTTATGTAATTCATCAGTTTCCAGATCGCACAAGGTGTCACGCCCGAAATTTTATTAGCTGCTGCAATCTATAAATAAATAAGAAACTTAGAGAGGAATTTTTGTGTATAGAAGTAGCAATTATATAAATAGTTTTCTTACAGTTTGCGGTTGAGCTGCAATCAGTTTTTCTTTATCCTCCATCGAAAGATTTAAGTAATCGCTGTTTAAAAAGGTAGATATCAAAATCAAGATTTGCGCAGAATAAAGACATTAAGCAATTAAGGAACTTTAGACTTAATTTTTTACTTACGAGCTATAATCTAGATCCTTCGGTATACGCATTTTCTCATTTTTTCGAAGCTCCTTCATATCGTTCATCTGTTCAGCAGAGCCACGTGCATAAAGTGCTTCAATCTGAAATACAATTACCAGAATTAATATACTTCATATGCATTATCGAACAATTTTGTGTTCAAATTAAATTAATTATTATCACCCTTATTCTATCAGCGAGGGTAGAATCTCCTTGAAATCGTCCAAAAATCTCAGGCATTTTTTTCACGAATCTATCAAAAGTTATTTGATACTGCAAAATACCCAACATTTCAAAGGCATTCTTTGGTTTAGTGGACGATATTTTACTACTTGGAAGTACTTTTGACCACGACTTAGGAGTTTTTTCAATAGACTTCAACAACTGTATGCACTCTAATATTTTTTGCTGTACACGTTGAGTTTTATCTAATCGTTCTTTTGACACACAACCCGACTGGAATCCTTTTTCAGTAAGTCTCTGGTCTGCATTATCAGGTCGCAAAGTTAATCTAAACTCGGCCCTACTTGTAAACATTCGGTAAGGTTCTGTCGTTCCTTGTGTTATTAAATCATCAATCAAAACTCCTATGTATCCTTCACTTCGACTGATTTCCAACGATGGTTTCTTCAGCACCTGGAAATAAAAATATAATCAATAAAAATTGAGTTCAATAAGTAATTTTAAATATTAAGTATGATTGTAATGTACTTTTGCAGCGGCATTTGTTCCCGCAACAATTCCTTGCGCAGCAGCTTCTTCATAACCAGTCGTTCCATTAATCTGCCCAGCGAGGAATAAATTAGAAATTTTCTTCGTTTCCAATTCCGGTGTTAGTTCTCGAGGGTCTATGAAGTCGTAGTTAACGCCGTATCCTGGTCTTACTTTGGAAAATAAATTCTCTATTAAAATTTCAAAATCTGTGATGTATGAAAGGATTCTTATGTCTCATCTTGCAGAATTAAAAAACGAACCTATTTCAGCATTTTCCAAACCAGGAATACACCTGATAAGTTCCTGTTGTTTATCAGCCGGCAATGTACAGGACAATCCCTGAGGATAAACCAAAGGTGAATCGAGTCCTTCCGGCTCCAACCAAACTTGGTGTCTTGCCTTTTTAAATCTCAAGATTTTACTTTCAATGCTTGGACAATATCTCGGCCCAGTGACTTCTTCCGTCACGTGTAAATTACAATGCATATTGTCTTCGACAATTTTCGCTACTGCTTCATTTGTGTATGTCATGTAACAGCTCAATTGCTTCTCCGGTTCCAGCCAGACTTTTTCGTTCATAAATGAAAATGGCGTTGGCGAATCATCAGGTGGGTTCACAGTGCACTTTGAAAAGTCTACCGTTGATTTCTGAAGCCTGGGTGGAGTTCCTGAAACAGACTGTAAGTTAGAAAACCTTTTGAAGATGTTAAATTCAAGAATTATAGAAAGAAATAGTATTTACCAGTTTTCAGTCTTCCCATCCTAAACCCTAGTCTTTCTAAAGTATCTGCTAAAGCAATGCTAGGTTCATCACTCATTCGTCCAGCAGGTCTTGTTTCTAAACCGATATTGATTTGCCCTTTGAGAAAAGTCCCCGTCGTTATCACAACTACATTTCCAAATATTTTTCTACCATCCTCTGCAAAATGGTTATTTAGATAATTAGACATGGTTAAGTCGAAAGTTCAAACTTTGGAAAAGAAGCCTACTCAATATTATTCCACAACATTTGGATTCTTCTTGGAGTATCAAGTCTTCCACAGAGGATTCGTAAATTTCTAAACCAGGTGTGTTGAAAATTTCAGCCTGCAGGTTTTGTTTGTATATCTGCCGATCTATTTGAGCTCTTAAGCCCCAAACAGCCGGACCTTTGCTGCGGTTGAGAACTTTGTAATATATTCCTGATAAGTCACAGATCCGAGGACAAACACCATCGAGTGCGTCTACTTCTCTCATGAGGTGTCCTTTTCCAATTCCACCGAAGGATGGATTGCACGACATCTCCCCTGGAAATTTAATTGGGTAATTATGTAAATATAAATTTAAAGCATTCGAAATTAAAAAGCAGGCAAATATTTATATACCAATTGTGCTTTTTTTATGCGTGACAAGCAATGTTTTTGCGCCCATTCTTGCCGCAGCTGCACAAGCTTCTGTTCCAGCATGACCTCCTCCAATAACAATAACGTCGAACTTATCGCGATCATTATGTACTAAAGTTTGTAAAGATCGATAACCATACTTCCTCGCAAGAAATGAAAGTTTAAAGGTAGAGAAAGAGACGTTCGTTAAATTCCTCAAACCCATAGTAATAAGTAAATATTGAACATAATTAAATATTTAATTTGTCCAATTTTTACAGCTCTTTTTTTATAGAAAGTCGTTTACAGAATCTAAAAAAGCCATTTAAATTTAATTAATTTAATAATGAAAAGTCAAGAAAGAAATTAAATCAATTTTGTACGAAACAATTTTCATTTATCAGTTTTCTGTACAATGAAATATATCTCATAGCTTCTTGAAGCTTCGGTAGAATAAAAGCTTCACACATTTCTTCTTTATTCATGAACTGTATATTTTCGTACTTTAACAGCCTCAAAAATTCAATAATGAAATTAAAGCAGTTCATTGATTGATCATGATAATTATTAGATTGCCATTTAGGATTTTTACATGTAATTTTCAGAATTTCATCCCAGTGTGATTCCCAGGAATCAGGAACCAGTTTCAAGGCAACGCAATTGGTCCACTTTACAAAATCGTCTTCTATTATTCCACGTTTATCAAATTCGAAGATTCGCCCAGTGGAATTCACTGCACCGATATGCAAATCGCAGTTTATATTAAAGTCGTTGAGAAAATCTCCAGAGGAAGGCCTTATTACGATGCTAGTCGGATTTTGAATTGCATTTGTAAAAGGGTACGGAATTTGAAAAGGTTCTAAAATAAAGGAAGTTGTTGATTTTTTGCAAAGTGGACATATCGCTGGAACTTTCTTGCAAAATATGGATTCGAAGGAACAATGTTTGAAACATATTATCGTTGGAAGAGAACTCATTAGTAAAATTATCAAAATAGGATGAAGATTGCAATACAAAGAATCGAAACTTTCAATAATAATAAAATAAATTGATGAAACCTTAAGAAAATGAGAATTACTCCGAAATTGCTCACATAAACGTCACATAAAAATTTCGCATGATTCTAAGTTCCATTCAAAAATCACTTTCGCGTGATCAGAATTTTTCATTAAAAAGTTTCCTTCTTAAAGTAAATGTGTTGTAAAGCAATTTAAATTCTTTAAGTAACAAAAAGACAATAATTAAGGACAAAATTCTCAATGCATATGAGAGGTTATGTCACACAAACCTTCTTGATAAACAGAAATTTCCTATCTAAGAGATAGGAAATAAGAGATAATCATTGCACTAGAACTGATAAAACATCAAATCAAGCAAATCCGGAGGTAATTCACAATAAACAAATAGAAATGTTCACACAAACGATACAAACTGACCAAACTGACATGTGTTGCAAAGAGGTTAACTTTCTGAAGATTAATTTTTAACCCCAAAGAAGACTTCACGAATAAAATATAACAATTATCTTTAACACTAATCGAAAGTAATTCTTAAATCACTCATAATAACGTGAAAAACACAGTAACAATCGTTTATTATTGATTTTATTTTTATTCAGTGTAGTCTGTTACGAACTTGGTTGCGCCATCTGGTTGGGAAAATTTAAACTACTTTTAAACTTCAAATCAACACTTTTTATTTTATTTATCAATTTTATTCTCCCCAAAGTAAAGAACAAGTAAGTATTAGAAATATCATTCGTAATTAAAAAAGCGTTAATTTATAATTTCATTTTGTTTCAAAGATTAAATCGAGGAAAACTTGTTTTTAAAACGTTAGAAAAACTGTCAACTTGACTAGCATCGTTCCACTAGTTCGAGGAATTTCCACGCGAAATTGGTGGCGTTGCGGTTGTCGCAGCTGATCGGTGTGAGGTACAACACACCTGTGCACACGGAATCTTTGTGTCGTCACTGTCGTCGCGACGGTGCAGTGCGGTGCGTTTCGTGGTCTGAAACAGAGTGTATCTCGTGTCTTATGACGATCTCAGTGGAAGAATCAACGACTATTGCGAAAGCAGTGAAAGGACTGAAGATTTTCGCCTAGACTGCGTCAGCATCACGACAGGTAAGTTTTTAAGGTTAATTTGCATGGTGTATCTCGTTCCGTTTATTCCTAGTGGATTTTCCTCTCTGGTCAGAGATTCACTGAACAGGACATCAGGCTAAATTCAATGACACGTGGTTCTGGACCACGAAAACGTGCAAAATCTCGAATCCGGTGGAGGTGACTGACACCTGATGCGTCAATGACCATGCCACGCGTGTGAGTCTAGTGTTGTTGATGAGGGAATCAATAGAATTAAATTAATTACACGGTGGAATTTAAATGAATTTTAAATTCGGTTTTATTAACGGGTTATTTTGTTGACTGAGTTCAAAAAGAATATAAAGGAGGATCGAATGTGATCTGTTACAATTCCTGGAACTAGTTTCTTTGAACAAGTGTTAGAAAATTGAGAGGAATGACCGATGTTGAAATGTGGTAGAAAATAGAGTTTATTACGTCATTTAGAAGATTCTACTTTAGAATAAAGGCTGGTGGCACGTAAATGTTTGCAAATCATAAAATATGATTGTATGATAATTGGTCAGTGTTTGTTTTGGTTCATCGGAATTAGCCAGGAGCTAATGTTTACATTCGGATACACTCGATTGTTGTGGTGGGGAGGGATTTAAAAATGAAAACTCCTTTATTAGATGTGAATTTATTGAAGAAACGGACTTTCGTTTTTTATAGGTTACGATAGGACACTAAAATTTTTGTTCCATTTTCTTTTGAGCAAGCAAACATTTCCATAATTTTTGTTAACAAATGAAACCCGACTTAGACAATTAATTAATTAATTGTCTTGGATTTTGGATTTACAATTAATTAACTTTGATAGTGGAGGAATCTAAATATTCGATTTATCTTTTGTGGGAAAGACAAATTGAATTATTGATCCTTGCTTGACTGCATACATAAGAATCCCTGAATAATAGAAATACAGAATCTGATAAGAATTACATGAAAACAGGATTCCTGATAAATTATACCAAGCAGAAATTGTTTTGATTATTTTATTGATATATTGTACTTCAGAAAGGTAATTATTCTATTAATATATTATATTTCCAACTAAACTTTTAAAATTGCAAAATTTTATTCTTAATAATTTCATTCAGTGATCCAAATATTTTTTAATACTGAAGCTCAGAGGAAGCAACCAAACAGCTGTGAAACTTGAATTATTTCTATTTACCATAGTTAGCTATTTACGCATTTAGCATTAATTTTCCAAGTTATAAAACTCGTTTATTCTGTGGCTGAAAGTCATTGAATAGTTTTATAAATCATTGCGTTGCATATCTAAAACGTTGGCAAGGTTACTCATAAATCTTATCAAAAACGAGTTATTAAAAATCTAGTCCGTATCGTCAAAGTTATTATTTCAAGTTACAAAATTTATGGACACCAGTCAACTAACGACAAACGTATTTTTTTCTCTCTTTTCTTTTTTGATAGTAGAAAGTGTTACTAAAAGTCAATTTTGTTGTTATTTCCGAGGTTATTTCCAATATTTGAAGACGATTCGCTTGGGGCATGACGGCGGTATCCATAAATCACAGAACGTGCATGCCCCCTTTATCGTGGATGTTCTCAAATTCAGTTCATATTACGTAACATACAGCCCTCGGGGACTTAGAGATGTGTGTCGGAAACGAGCTTTGAATTTCGTTCAGTGGCTTTTTCTCCTATTTTATCTATAATAAGGGATCGACTTTTTGCTTTTGCAGGACTCTTCAGTCTCTATTTTTTTCCTGAAGTCATTCATCATTTATAAAAAATTGCAATCTTTTCTTCATATCATACTGAGAAAAGTAGATAGTAAAAAGGAGGGGAAGTTAATATCTGGATACTGAACTATGGGACAGGTATCTAAGATATTAGGGTGTAATATCTAAATATTTTAATATAATATCTCATATATTAAACCATAATATATAGATATTACACCATAATATCTTAGATAGCTGTCCCATAGTTCAATATTCAAATATTAACTTCCACTGCTTTTCACTACCTATTTTTCTCAGTGCACTTTATAATCTAGTGGCACTTCCTTCCTTCAGACACTTTTTCTGGAATTCCAAAATTGTGTAGAAGCTTGTTCGACTTTTATGAATCTTATTTTCTTCCAAAACTTCTTGAATCTAACAGAATATTTCTGAATCTTTTAAATCTTCTATTATTGTGTAGACTGTAGACTTTTCTAGAATATTCTAGACTCCTTAGGGATCATCACAAATTCCCCTGAAATATTTTTAAATCTTCTAGTATCTAATGGAATCCTCCAGAATTTTTAGACTTGTCGAATTTTTAGAATCCTCCAGAATTTTCTGGCCCTTTCCTCAACCTTCTAGAATATTTCTAGATCTTTCAGATCATTCCAGACTTTTTGAAAGTCTTCTAAAATTCTTTTAAATCCTCTGCTAGGTTTTTGCAGAATCTGCTAGATTTTTCCGAATATTCCAGAATCTTCCAGAGTCTTTCGCAACCCTATAATCATAAAAAATTTAAAAGACTCAAAAAATCTTTCAAGACTCTTCTAGAGTTTTCTAAAATCCTCCAGAATTTTTCAGGATTTTCCACATTATTCTAGACTCTTCCAGAGATAACCAGATTTGTTGAAAGTCTTTAAAATCTCCCAAAATCCTGTACACTCTTCCAGAATCTTCTACACTTTCAAGAATATTCTAAGCTCTTCCAGAATCTTCCACATTTTTCCAAAGTATAATAGATTTCTTCAAAATCTACAAAAATGTGCTTGGTCAGAAAAAAGTTTGTTTGATTTAAATAAAATTTTTTTATTCAAATAATATTTGTTTAAATCAAAACAATTATTTTTAACATCATAGCAATGGAATTATATTTTTTATTTTAAAAAAATTTTGTTTTAATGCAAGAAACTTTTTTCTGAATGTTCTAGAATCTTCCAAATTTTCCCAAAATCTGTTAAAATCCTCGAAAATATTCTAGACTATTTCAGAATCTTCTGGAATTCCTGAGAATCTTCTAGTAGATTCTTTTACAACTGTCTTTTGGATTCTTTTATAGTGTTCCAATTGATCTGCCGTCATTTTTAAAATGTTTGCCTCTCAATATAATTCGATCTTCCTCCAAAAGTTCCCTATTTTTTATAAGAAATTTCCCCATTATCCTATTTTAGAAATATTTTAGAAATTTCCTTGCTTTTGAAAACCAGATTCTATATTTCCCAAGAAAAAAAAAATGCGATTTTTCTAATAAATATTCAGAGTTCTAGAAAGTGCAGAATGAGTACAGTAATCTAAGACCTGGATAATTTCCCGCTGGGAAAAATCTCCAAAGCATTTTATAGTTATCGCCTTGATTATTAGTGTGACCTTAATTGAGTCATAACTCCAAACGAAGTCAAACACTCCTATTAGGCCGGAAAAGTGTGCATGTAATTCGTTAGGTTTTACCAACCTGTAATTTACTTTATTTTGCCTAATAATTGAGAATCATGAGTCATGAATGATTAAAAATGGTTCATTTTTTAAGTTATGCAATTTAGAGACCTGACAGTAATGAATAATTTATTATTGTTATTACCAGGAGCAATTTTCCATGTAGCCACTTAAATTAAATAATTTAAAACACGGTTCGTTGATCGAACTTCCGTCGCGTCCTGATTGGAAATCTCACTTTAAATTGTTCACGATATCAAACGCAGTTTAATCTTCAGTTTATTGCATTACGCTTGCAGGCCTGACTTTATTATTCTAAGTTATCTAGTATCCCAACTTTAACTTTGTATTCTCCTTCATCTTGTGAACTCAAACTACATATAACAAACTCAGGGACATTATTTCTTTCTGCTTTCAACATTCCGCAAACGATCTAAATTCCGCAGTAAGATCTCGCTCAAGCGTGACGTCACGGGGTACAGGAAAGTTTGACCCAAGCTTTTAGCTGGATCTTTGTACAATGTTCAGAATGGACTCCCAAGGAAAAACTTCCCTTACTATCCTTGCAGTGACATGGCTGAAATATATTTTCAGAAACGAAGAAAGAACTTTTTCTTTACTTTGGAGAAATATAACCATTGGAAAAAAATTGCTAACCTTACGCAATTTTAGAGTCTGGGAGAGAAAAATGAAAGAATTATTAAGATAGAACTTAAGATATAATTAAGAAGAATTATCATAATATGTGACAGGAAAATTTTGCATTAGGCATAAAATAGGAAATCTTAAAAAGTTTATTTTATACTACACTCAGAGAAAACTTATTTTCAAGTAAAAAAAGTCGTTTTTTATCTTCTTTTTCTTGATTCGATATGAAAATTTGTATGAATAAATTTTCATTACAGTATTATAAGATTAAATTTCTGGCTCAAAGCACTTAGATCGGAAAAAAGTTTATTTGATTCAAACAAATTATTTTTTGATTCACCTAATTAGTTGTTTAAAAAAACCATTTGTTTAAATAAAAAAATGTTTTTTTGACACGATAATAATGCAATTATATTTTTGATTTAAAACAATTCTGTTTGAATGTAAAAAAACTTTTTTTTGAGTGTATAAATAAAAAATTTGTAAGTACGAGTTATACATTTTTGCAAAATGAATCTTAAAAAATAGACTAAAGATTTATAAGTTTCAAATTTAGCAATCTTTGAACTCGTAGAGAGTTTTACAATTTTTAAAACGTTAATTTTACATTACATTAATTTTACATTAAAAATTAAATTTTTACATTTTAAAAATGTAAAAAGTTACAAAATTTTCTAGTTGAATTTAAAAATATAAATTCTTTAACACAACTTTTAATTTTTTATAATTAAAGTATTAAACAGATTTCGAAATTTACAACATTGGTGAAAAACTTTTTCAACTTAAGGATTAATTAACATAATACCACATTTTCCATATTCTCAAATTTTAAATGATAAATTGAAACAACAGCTCAAAATTTTAAAATCACAGAAACCATTACTAATCCTAGATGTCTGAGTTTTTTCCATTCGCGTTTACTTGGTCTCCTTTTCTCTGGACTTTTTTTTTTCAAATCCATAAAAGCCTTTGTTTCAACGTGTTTGAAAAACACTCGGCTGACGAGTCTCTAGCAGGCCCAGTTCTCACATTCTTCTTCTGAAAATAGAGCGTCCAGTGTAAACTTTAATGTCTGCTGAAATAGTTCGTTAAAGTCCGATCGATGATCATTTTAATTAAAATTCTGTGGGGCATTCTATATAAAAATGTCAATTAAATTGAAATTGAAAGCACACACTTGATTCGTTTATGGTAAGCACGTATAACGTGCTGATGAAAACAGAGAAGGGTCTTCATAGTTTCAACCAGCTAGCCATCAAAAGTCCCCCGAATTTCTTTTTTCTCTTGATAGATGCCAGATTCCGGAATATGAACATGGTTGAAATTTCGATTAAGAGTAAATTATAATTTCCAATGAAGTGCGCTTTGAGTCAGAAATTTAATCTTTTTAGCCAATAATATTTGAACGAAATTATATTTCGATTAAACCCTTATCGAATTTGTTCAACTCGAAAGTTATTAATTGGATTATAAATCATAAATTAGCATCGAAACTTGGCCTTTTAACAAGCTTACGATAAGCTTTCATAATTTTCCTGGAAAATTATTTTGATCGAATAGTAATTTTCAACTAATTTTTATTAACGTGTTTTGATTCATTTTTAATTGAATTTATGAAAACAGAAGTTAGGAGACAGTTGTGGTCATTTTTTTAATAAGTGCAAACATCATTTATTCAGTATCTTGTAGAGTGAGTAAAGTACTTCTGCCACTAGAATATTGGTAAATATGTGACCTCGTTTTCCGCCGAGTTCCTTCTTTGGGCTCTGAATAAACAACCGCGATTCTCTCCAAGAGTTTAACGCATTTTTTTGTAACAAGAACCCGGCTCTCGAGTATGCACTAAAGTTTTATACGATTTCCTCGTCGCCCGTCTTGCATCGATTTTCCCATTTTCGAGTCCTTTGAAAACTCTTCTTAGCCGCTTTTTATTTTTTTGTTGCCCGTTGTCTGTCTGTCTCTTCATTCCCCTTTTCTAATGTCGTAAACGCCCATTTGCGTTTATATTACCTTCATGTGTTTCAAAAGAGACGTATTTACAAGTTTTTAACAGGATCTAAAAGAGAAAAAAAGAATTTTAATGCATTTCGCAAAAAACAAATTTACTTAAAAACTTTTGATGCAGATTAAATAAGAATTGAGTGAAATAGACGCAGGGGGTGAAAATCTTATTTGTATAGTGGATTAGTTTTTTTTATTCACAAAGTTGATAATAATTCGTAAAATGAAGTTTTCTGGCGCATTATGATTTATGGATATTCTACCACGCAAATTCACTCCCGTATCTCACTTGTTCCACTTCTTACTTCCGTTTTACAATTTTCTTTTCCTAATCCCTTAGCAACCGCTGCACTGTATAATACTTTTGCCTCGCCCGGGAAAAATATTGCAAGCGTCTTGGAAAGTCGAGAATCGCTTTTTTATCGAGCACCATTAATCTCCCCTATCGAAAGCCTAGTGAAAATCCGTCGTGAGAAGTACTTGGATTTCGCGCGTTTAACCCCTAAAGCCTTCTTTCCTGACAGTCGACACCATTTTATACTGCGAAAAATAATTCTTCCCTGTTCGAATAATATCTTGTGAAGGATGGAAAATTTGATTCGTAAATTATTTAAAGATTTAAAGCTATGTATTAAAGTTAAATTATTAATTTGAATATTAAGTGTACCCAAAGTACACATTTGGAAATAAGCAGCGTCAGATTGTTCCAATTGGAATTTCTTCCAATTCAAAAGCAACCAAATTCTTTAATATTCCAATTCAAATCTCTTCTTTTTAAATTTAAAACGGTCCACTTCTCAATTGCTCACATTTTTAATTAAATTTTTAAGTACAAACTCATTACTGAATTTTTAATCTATGATTGAATTAAATTAACGAGTTTTTTTCTGTCTAATCAGTAATTTTATAAGGGATTCAGATTTCGAGATTGAAAAGAAAATAGAAAGAAGAGGAGATTTAGATTACATAGATTTCGGTGATAGAACTCGGTGGAGTTCTATCACTCGGTGGAGTTTTGCAATCACAGTAATTTCCTTATCATGCTCCCGCAGACGCAGTACATGGTGTGCTAAAATGCAGCGTGAGCTCGTATTCAAAATTTCCATGTAAACTGCACTTTCATCCTCTCACCAGTAGTATCCATATCCGGTGGAGTAAGGTCCACAGGAAATCCCTTTGAACAAACGGTTGTTTACTTAACTTGTGCACCTCACTTCTGTCCTAGTGCCTACTCGAATAACATCAGGCACGAAGCTCTTGGATTAGTGAGTGTGAGATAATCCGAAAAGCCAGCTCTTATAATGCACGTGACATGCATCTCGTGAAACTCATACGTTGGAATGTAAATTGCAGGGACATCGAGAGGGAAACTCTCGCAAGGATGTAAGACATTGATTTACCTTCCCGCAGAAATCTTGGAAATTTATCAGATTTAAACTTCCTTACACAATGTCAAAAATTATATATTCAATACTTTGTCTTACACGGAGAAAACAAAATCTGTAAAATTAACAGAATCATCTGTTAAAATATGGACAGCAGATTTTTTCTGTTATATTTACAGAAACTGTTACATTTACAGACAACCAGTAAATTTATCAGATAGGTCGTAGAATTTACAGAAATATTTGGTTATCTAATCTTTTTAAGAAATATTAGAATTCCATTAACCTAACAGATATTTCTGCAAATTCTACAGACTTCTCTGTTAAATTTACTGGCCATCTGTAAATGTACACTATTAGAAAATTCTTGAAATTTCCACCACTTTTCATTTATTGTGAATGAAAATTCATTTACTTTTGGTTGAAAATTGATTCAGTTTCGGTAATTGAATAATACTTGAAGTGAAGTAATTGAAGTTTTTTCTAACAGTGTAACAAAAATTTCTGTAAATACAACAGAAAATAGAGAGAAAATAAATTCTAATTCTTTTCTAATATAATCTGCTGTCCTTATTTTAACAGATGTTTCTGTTAATTTTACAAATTTATTTCTTTGTGAAGTTGACAGTAAACATAATACTAAGTACGTTAATTGAGCGTCCGGATCGAATAACCTGCTGAGCTCTCGAAAACGCGTAAAATAATTGTCCACGCGTCTGTGTTTATGAGAATTTTAAAAGTCGAAAATTTATTTAAAAAAAAAATATAATCTTAAAGAGAATAATTAGGCGGAAATTTTATCTATTTGCCGTTTTTTCGTCCGGTGATTATTTTTAATAATAAGAATTAAAAACTAATCAAATTTTACCCCCAAATTCAATAAGTTTTTAAAATATAAATCATCGTAAGTTGGCCAATTGTTGTTGAAATTATTT
>JBAGKK010045725.1:0-10301 GCA_037177015.1 Euceroptres primus
TATATAAATATTTATTTATTTATTGTAACGCCGTATTTCATGCCGGCGTTAGATATTATGAATATAAATTAAATGAAAGTCTGTTTTATTTTCTTGCTGTTAAAAATAAAGCTCCAGGCTCGAATCAATTCGAGCTCTGTAAACTCGAATTGACAGGTTGGGTGCTTGTACCCAGGGGACCTGTCAACGGATACATCTTTCTTTCTTTTAACAAAATGAAATGTATTAAATCACCTATCAAGTTGGGGAATTATCCCATTGTAAATCCGTGGAGGTTAGGTCTCCAAGTTATCGTCTCGTACCAGCCAGAGTCAGAATTACACTTGTTAATTAACTCACTGACTCAAAATTCTTATTTTCATGACCATTGCAAATGAGGGTCGTTGACCCTCATTAGGACAAAAGCCAATGCTCAGCTGGTGGAAGTCACGGCCACCAAACATCTCGACACTAAAGGACGTCACCTGGTGGCATGCTGCAGGGAGGCACACTGGTTCGTCGTTGGATTAACCACCCACGTATACACCATGGAATAGAGTCCCGTGGTGTTCAAGAGCGTGGGTGGTAACACCATGGAAACAGTTGCGTTTAGCGATGTTGACCGATTAGCGAGTTGACAGTGTAGCGGACGACTAGCGCGGTCTCGGCACGATAGGTACCGGCGTTACCTATGCGAGGGATTGTACCGCCTACGGGCTATGAATTTTGTATCTTGCGCGGGGTAGCGGATGGTGCCGTAGATGAACACACCGAGCGCTGCGGTAGCCACGGGAGCAAACGTCTTTGCGCGCCGTGGCGATCGTCGCCATTCAAGTCTGGAGCTTCGAAGCAGCTGACACTTTCTACTTCTTTCGTGTGCCAACGATATTCCGAACGCTGACGATGCACTCCTGCGGCCGAGACTATTTCCGGGGCGGACGTCGCCTCTGTTCGAAAGGTAATGGTTGCCATGGTCTTTTTCTGTATTGAGATAAATTGAATATTTACGACCACGCTCCTAAAGCGGGGATTGCTTTGCAATCTTACTCGCGTTAAAAGTCGAGTCATCCAGTAGAGTCAATTTCTTTAAATTCTCGCATCTAATAAAACACTAATGTAGAGTCAGTGTTAGTCTAATTGAATGTTTTATTCTATCGTAATTCTGTCTCTGGCATGGTTGATCACGACAGTGGTGCCAGGTTATGTCGACGTGGCGAAACGCCATAGTGAATAAATTGTATTCGACCAATTGTAAATTCTCACATTATTGGTTAGGAGAATCAGTTTTAAATCCAATGAATTAATGATTAAATACTTTTGTTGCTCGAAAGTGTGTGGTTTATCATTCTGGCGTGCTCCTTATCTCCCACTCTCCGCGGTCTGAGCCTAGTCGTGCCTTTTCGTAAATTCTTTGTCTCTCTTTTTGTTACTTTTGGGAGCACCAAAAGAACCTGGCGCTCGAAGTATTAAAAATTATAAAATTCTTCTCTTTTTGTATAGGAGTAACTAAAATTCTTTTGGTAGTGAAAAATCTAAAATCTTAACCATTATTTTGCGAAAGCGCAATAAAGAAAATAAAATTAAATCAAAAAAAATAATTATGGCTAGGTATAATCCAGCGATTAACTAAATAATTAAAAATAAATTAATTAAAATAAGAAATCTTATGACTGGAAAATTAACAGTTATAAATGGCGCCCGTAGTATTGGGCCCGAGCAACGCTAGGGTGATGACTTCACCACTAACTCACGCGAGTTATTGATCGACTCCTGGCTTGAATCCCAAGGAAGCCCAACCTTGGTAAAATTAAATAAAGTTGTTATGATTGAATTATACCCTGTTCATTGAAAGGCAAAGTGATGGTTGACCTTGAATATTAAATTGAAATTCAAATGTGGAATTTTTTTAGAATTGAAAATTAAACTGTGACATTGAATTATTTTTCGGATCAGAGCATCTTGTAGCGGTGTGATTGATTAATTAAATCTCAAGATTTGATGTCAAAGACAATACATTGAGATAAGAACTTGACAGTTATTTTCAAAACCAAATAAATTAACGGTTTGTCTGGACCAAAAAAATCAATTTTGAATTGGTCCATGACCTGCAAAATGAAGTGTGAAAAATTTTGAAATGTGAAAGTTACTTGAATTAATTAATTTTTGTTCAAGGTCAATTTAGTTGTCTCGAATTTCAACATTGCAATTTTGTGATATTGTGATTTTTGAGTAATTGTTGGGTCATATATCTCAGCCACCCAGTTTACGATCCGAAATATAACGGGTGTCTATTTTTGTACATGTAGACTCGCATTGTTTTTATATGCTATCGTTTCTATGGCGCATTCGATTGCTGCATTTATTTTAGTCACCCTAAATTTTACTGATCAAGCTTGACCCCAAAAATAAAATGGCGGACAGTATGGAATCTGAAGTGCCCTCTTTTCTTCTCAATCTTACTCTTGAGGGATTAAAAGAATCTTTGCGCGCTCGCGAACTTAATACACAGGGATCGTTCGAGGTGTTACGGGATCGGGCAATTCGGGCTCTTCGGAGAACTTCGGGTGCATCTGAGGTCGTGTGGCTGGACGACGACAACAGCATGGCGGGGGCGAGCGGAGCCGACCGGAAAGGCGTAACTCCAGGTGAGGACGCCACACTTTTCCCTGAGTCAGGAAGTGACATAGCGGCGGAAATTCTTTTGTATGCGCGTAGGCTGTTCGCGTCACCTACCCCGTCTTCGGATCGCAATGAGTGCCCACCCGGAACAGATGTGGCTCGGTACACAATTTCTAGTACTGCCCCTATCTCGAGGACGGCAAACTATAAATCCTTAATGACGACATGTTCTCCCAGTCAAAGTATGAGAATACCTGTCACTTCCAGCCGATTCAATTTCCCTCCTTATCTACTTAGCGCGGAAGCGGGGAATTTTAACCCCACCGCAAATTCTTATCCTCTCGCGTTCGATAGGAATTATTTGCAGGAGTCAGCTATCAACCGCGATTTCAATAAATTGCCAGTTTTCAACCCGGTTACCGCCAGTTTGCCAGTTTTTAAACCGGTTTCCGCTAGGTTGCCAGTTTTCAACCGCCTTACCTCAGCAATGCCTGACCAGGGCCTATACTGGCCCAGACCTTGCTCGGTTTACGAATAAGTCACCCCAGTTACCCCAATTTCTTCGGTTGGGCCTACGGGTAATCCAACCTGGCAATTTCAATCGGAAGCGAGTCGCGAGAGGGCTAATGAACTTAATAGAGTCGATGAACTCAATCGATTAATTAACCAACTGATGGTTTCGAGTGCGGTCAACTAGCTGCCTTGCAATATAGGCGTGGATATGGCGGTACAGGGACAACAGGTTTTCAACTCTCCGGGTTTCAACTTTGATTCCGCAAATACTTTCGCGTTCGGAAACGCAGTTCCGGTCTAATCTAATTTTTCAAGTTCCATGAACCCACAATCGCGTCAAGCGGGCTGTCAACCAGCTTCCAATACCCAAGGGCCTGGCCCTTATTATCAGTTCCTTATTATCTATTATTATTATCTGTTATTATTACTATCTATTATTCCTTATTATCTACCCTTATTATCTGTTCCTTGACCCTCTTAGGGAGCGATCGCCGTATCGTTCCTTTCTGAGGCGGAGTTGCTAGTGGCTATTCCGTTCCTTTTAGATGGGTTGGCTCTTCAATGGTATAGGCAAAATAATAGGTCCTGGGAAAATTGGAACCAATTTAAAGCCGCTTTCAGATCACAATTCGGGGATATAAATTATCAGTGGAGATTGGAAGAACACGTGGCTAATCGCGTGCAGGGACCGGACGAATCGACTGCAGACTACCTGACTCATTTGCAGGGACTCTATCAGAAGTTCCTACGTCATGTTTCATTGGAGGAAACGTTAGACAGGGCGTATATGAATTTTCGGCCTGATCTTAAACGCTCTATTAAACACCGCGAATTTACTGATTTCAACGAATTGGGTATTCTCGCGACAGATGTTGAGCGTATGCTGGAAACACTGAAGCAGGTTAGGGTTCCACCCAAACCCAAAGATTCTTTCTTTCCCGAGTTTGCTTATGCTGATAAGGTGATAAGTTCACCTGCTCCGAGCAAGGAAAGTAAAGAATCCGATGCTATACTCGAGAAGTTAACTCAACTGTTGACTTAGGTCATTGCGAACAGTAACCATACTAATAATAGAAGTGCGGTGTCTGATAACTCAGATAGTAATAATAGCTCGCGTAAAAATAAGAACAAAAAGAGGGCAAACCAAAAGTCTTCTGCTAATAATCAGGAATCAAAATCTGATTCTAACCCCTCCCAGAACAGGAACGCAGCGGCTAGCAAGAGTAAAACTCAACCGCGTATCGAGCCTCCTTGTTTCAATTGTGCTAGTGATGATCATGCTTGGAAGTAATGCCAGGATAGATGGGCCAGGTTTTACTATAATTGCGACAAACACGGCTAATCAAAGGTACCTGTGATTCCGACTATTGCCAGGGAAACCATTAGAGGAGAGCAGACTCAGGGTCAATGCTCCTCCTCTTGTCCCTCTGACGACCCTGTCAATTAATTCCACAGTACCTGACTTGTCTTCACCTGATTTGACTTCATCTTATTTGTCTAAACCTGAATTGACTGAACCAAGGGTAGACGGAATCTCTATATCGAGTACCGTTCACCCGGACTTGACTTCGGGGATCGAACCCCGCTCGATCCCACAATTAACTTCTTCTAAATTATTATGCGAGTTGGGTTGCGTGATTCCACCAAATTCACAGAAGCCACCGATTCTGGGTTTGGAGTATTCCAATTCCCAGAACGTGAGCAATTCTTTACGTCGCTCCTCTACCGATCCACCACTTAGGTTGGGTAATTCGGATTGACTAAGTGACGGTGATTCAATTGAGCATTCAGCCCCGGAGAATAACTGCGATACCTATAGTGGATTGAGTATCAGTAATATACCTTTCATCGATATAGAGATAGGTGGTACAAAAATATATTTCCTAGTGGATACTGGCTCCGATATAACGATTCTCGGCTCTGTAGGTACTCAGGTTATTGAGGCAGGAAAATTTCAAGTAATGGGCGAGGCCTTGTTGCCTTTAACTTTCTTAGGGACTACCCACTTGATGAATGTTAGAATCACGCCTGGTCTAACTAATACTTGCATTCTGGGCATGGACTTTGCGGAAACATTTGGAATCGTGATTCACGTGAAGGACCGGCATTTATGGCGGGCTGATCACCCGGTTATAAAATTCGCTTTTGGTCCAGCGTATGTAAGCGACCCCAGATTTTGTTGAGGCATTGCATTGCTTTCAGAGTCGGAACAGCTAAAGTTAGACGAGTTCCTTAAACGGGTAATCCCACCTCAACCTGAATTTTTGCCATGCGCTAAATTTGTCGAGCACGTGATCGACACGCAAGGGCATCCTCCTATTCGCCAGAAGAATCATCGTATGTCACCTAAAGTGTGCACTGAATTCATTAAAATTGGTAAACAGCTGCTGGAGCAGGGCCTCATAGAGCCCTCCATTAGTGAGTGGTGTAATCCAGTAGTATTGGTTCGGAAATCAGATGGGTCGTATCGACTGTGTATTCGACCCTAGATTTAAACAAAGCATATCATCAGATACCTCTCAGTAAAGAGAGTAAGCCGGTTACTGCGTTCTTCATTCCGGAGATTGGGTTAGTCCAATTTACCCGCATGGCGTTCGGCTTATGTGGAGCTCCATCAGCTTTACAGAGACTGACAGATCGCATGATCTCACCCGCGATGCTTCGACATGTTTTCTCGTATACTGATGATAAAATCATAGTATCTGAAACGTTCGAGGACCACTTATACTGGCTTGAATTGACTATCGATCGTTTAACTGAAGTGGGGTTAACGCTCAATCCTGAGAAATGTTAGTTCTGTATACCAGACGCTAAATATCTTGGGTTCGTGGTGAATAAGAATGGCCTACTGGTCGATGATGACAAAATTCGTCCCATCCTGGAGTACCCAGGACCCAAGAATCTCCGTTAGCTTAAACGCTTTATAGGAACAACGTCCTAGTACAGACGTTTTATCAAGGACTACGCGAGGATGTGTGAACCCCTCACTAGGTTAACGAAGAAAAATCATGCCTTCTCTTGGGACAATGAACGAGAGGAGGCGTTTCAATCGCTTAGGAAGGCGCTGATGTCGCCTCCTATCTTGGGTTATCCAAACTCCAATCTTCCCTTTGTTGTCCAAACTGACGCCAGTGACTTTGGTATGGGTGCGGTTATCACTCCGGTGCAGGATGGCCAGGAGCGTGTTATCGCAATCGCTAACCGCATCCTTTCTTCTGCCGAGCGAAATTACTCCACCACGAAAAAGGAGTGCCTGGTTGTCGTTTGGGCAATCAAGAAACATCGTTACTATTTGAAAGGTTATCGCTTCACGGTGATAACTGACCATAATAGCCTGAAGTAGCTTCGCAATTTGCGCAACCCGACAGGTCGATTGGCTCGTTGGGCACTCGAACTCCTATAATACGACTTCGAAATCATTCATAGGAAGGGAGCTCTACATCATGTTTCAGATGCTTCCTCCCGAATGTTCGAAAGTGAGGAGGTTGGTCGAGTTGCAGTCATCGAGTCCGTCGAAGACCCTTGGTACACTCAACGTCGTGACGACGTTGAGTGTATATCCAAAAGAAGGTAAATGCCATTTAAACAAGTCCGCGCAAGTACCGAGATTAAAAGGGTGTAAACGGGAATCTGTATAGATTCCAGCCAAATCCACTTCTGGAGGATATTATTGATGACCAAGATGCGTGGAAGCTCGCTGTTCCTAAGGATCTTCGGATACCTATGACAGAAGAGGTGCATAACACCCCCCAGGCTGGCCATTTTGGTAGTAAGAAAACGTACAATTACGAACATTTGTTCGTAACTGCCCAACTTGTCAATTAAATAAACTCGAACAGGCTCAGCCTATAGGGTTAATGACTCAAAGAATCGTCCAAGAACCATGGACCGTGGTGGCAACGGATGTAATGGGCCCGTTCCCCCGAAGCAAACGAGGTTTTAAATACCTAGTTGTGTTCCAGGACATTTGTACTAAATGGATCGAGTTGGCTCCTCTTAAGGTTGCTGACGCAGATTCGATCATTAAGTCATTCCTGAACAACGTAATTACTCGTTTGGGAGCTCCGGAAGTTCTGCACTTAGACAGCGGCACGGAATATAATAATACTGCCGTGAATCAATTAGCCGCAGCTTTTGGAATCCACCGATCTTTCTCTCCTCTCTATCACCCTCAAGCGAACCCAGTCGAGCGGACTAACAGGGTACTCAAAACTATGATCCGGTCCTTTGTTGGTCAGGATCATAGAAATTGGGACGTGCACATAAACGAATTTCGTTTCGCTTACAACACATCCCTTCATAGCACTAATCGCGTAACTCCGGCCTTCTAGAATTTTGCGAGGAGCCGAGTTCGCGAAACTCCTTTCGCAGTCTTGAGAAGGGGAGAATCGAGCTACCTCGAGCAGACTTAGAAGTCTGGACAACTCGAATGTCACGAATGTCGCATATCCGCGATATAGTGCCACAGTACCAGGATAAGGCCTTTGTTAAGCAGGCCAAGTACTAGAACCTTCGCCGTCGTGACCTGCAATTTAAGGTGGGAGATAAGGTTAAAAAAACCATCGCATGTTCTCTCTAGTAAGAAGAAGAACATTTCAGGTAAATTGGCTCCCCCCTTTTCAGGTCCGTTTATTGTCCCTAAGGTCCTCGCGCCTAACATCTACAAGTTAGCATCTCCGGACGGTTGGTTGGCTGGGAAACATCATGCCTCTCACCTTCAGAGGTATGTTGACGGAAAGGATGATGACCCCATTGTTCCGGAGCATGAAGCTGCGATTGACCGTGACATGTTCGAAGTTAGGGGCTTGGATTCGAATTCCAACCCTGATGAACCTTCATAAGCTGCTTAAGCAGCTGATGTCGATGACGACTCTCTCTCTGAGCTCGATTGGGGCCAGGAAATTAATGAGCCCCACTCAGACTCGGAACTTAAAGTACTTGAACGCGGATCTCTTCGGACCCGTTCATTCTCTCGATAGACAGATCTCGAGCGTACTACAGCACCGGTCTTAACCTTTCCCTTTTCTTTTAACCACCCAGAAATTCATCTCAGATTTTTTTTTGTGGTCGTTCCTCCCTCGTTTGTAAATACGAAATCTCGTTGCGTACGTGTAACTTAAATTCTCGCGAGGTCAACTCACACAGTTAGTTGTTCGCTGTTTGAAAAGTTAGTTTTCTAATTCGATTGCATTATCGGACATAGGGTCCGACCGGTCGAAGCTGTACTAGCTAACTTGATTTTGTCTATCATTCTCCCTGTAAATAACGTTTCTCTTTTCTTTTCTTGTATAAACCCTTAGTCGGGGGGGGGGGGTTAAAGTACCCCGATAAATAAAATCAATCAATCACTTTCTAATTGGCATTCAAATTTACTTGCCTGTCCGTTAGTAATAACTGATTCTCTAGTATTTAGAGCTAAGTTCATGAAGCATTACCAGCGAAAACAATTCACATAGTTTTCAAATCAGATAATTTGCCAATCTTTATTCAGGTTGCTGAATTGGTCCTTTAGGTTGTTTAATTGGTCCGTTATACTTAAAGTAAAAGAAAGCTAAGGAAATCCGACCAGCATAGTTGCTGTAGTCGAAGCGACTCACTGACTTTAATTAGTTGTCGATGGTGACACATAGTCACGTAAAATTTGAATTTTGTTGTGTTTTTCTGAATTCTGTTGCCAATTATGAATTCTGACCTGGATGGCTGGACGAGTAGCCGAGAAACCTCCCTAGTTTTTTTTATTATTAAACCATGGCAGTTGGATCCTGGGGTGACCCCCCTGGGCTTCCTCTTGGCTGGAGGGAGTTGTAACGCCGTATTTCATGCCGGCGTTACATATTATGAATTTGAATTAAACGAAAGTCAGTTCTATTTCCTTGCTGTTAAACATAAAGCTCCAGGCTCGAATCAATTCGAGCTCTGTAAACTCGAGTTGACTGGTCGGGTGGTTGTACCCAGTAGACCTGTCAATGGATACATCTTTCTTTCTTTTAACAAAATAAAATGTATTAAATCACCTGTCAAGGTGGGAAATTATCCCATTGTAAATCCGTGGAGGTTAGGTCTCCAAGTTCTCGTCTCGTACCAACCAGAGTCAGAATTGCACTTGTTAATTAACTCACTGACTCGATATTCTTATTTTCATGACCATTGCAAATGAGGGTCGTTGACCCTCATTAGGACAATAGCTGATGCTCAGCTGGTGGGAGTCACGGACACCTAAACACCTCGGCACTAAAAAACGTCACGTGGTGGACTGCTGCAGTGAGGCACACTGGTTCGACGTTGGAATAATCACCCACGTATACACCACAGAAGTGATTCCCGTGGTGTTCAAGAGCGTGGGCGATAGCACCATGAAGTCCGGCTGCGTTTAGCGTTTCGGGATTTCGACCGATTAGCGAGCTGACGATGGAGCAGACGACTAGCACAGTCTCGGCACAATAGGTACCGGCGTTACCTACGTGCGAAATTGTACCGTCTACAGGTTATGAATTTTGTATCTTGCGCGAGGTAGCAGGTGGTGCCACACCGAGCGCTGTGGTAGCCACGGGAGCAAACGTCGTTGCGCGACGTGGCGATTCTCGCATTTTATAAAGCACTAATGTAGAGTCAGTGTCAGTCATCAATTTCATTAAATTTTCACATTTTATAAAGTCAGGGTTGGGCTAATTGAACGCTTAATTCTATCGCAATGCCAGGTTATGTCGGCGTGGCGAGACGCCACATTGAACAATTTGTATTCGACCAATTGTAAATTCTCATATTATTGGTTAGAGGAATCAGTTTTAAATCCAATGAATTAATGATTAAATACTTTTGTTGCTAGAAAGTGTGTGGTTTATCATTCTGGCGTACTCCTTACCCCCCACTCTCCGCGGTTTGAGCCTAGTTGTGCCTTTTCGTAAATTCCTTGTCTCTCTTTTTGGTACTTTTGGGAGCACCCAAAGTACCTGGCGCTCGACATATGAAAAATTATAAAATTCTTCTCTTCTTGGGTAGGAGTAACTAAAATTCTTTTGGTTGTGAAAAATCTAAAATTTTAACCATTCTTATGTGAAAGTAAAATAAAGGAAATTTAATTAATTCAAAATAAATTACTTATAGCTAGGAATAATCCAGTGATTAATGAAATAATTGAAAATAAACTTACTAAAGCAAAAATTCTATGACTGGAAAATTACTAGTTATAA
>JBAGKK010045736.1:0-10301 GCA_037177015.1 Euceroptres primus
AGACATTAAGCCCCAGACTTTGTTACCGTTCAGAGAATCCATTTCTCGATTATGAGTGGTTCTTAGTCGCCTAAAAAGTTCATTTTTGTTGCGGATACTTTTGAACTTGTTTTCAATGTGATTGTTAAAATGCGGGTTCAAAATTTACCCGATATTCGGTTCAATTTGAAAAAATATCAGGTTCATTTTAAAGGAAAGCTGAGTTGCGGTGGTTCAAAATGATCTGTAACATAAATGAACTATCATGAGACCTTGGTATGATTCCAATCCGAAATTGGTTCATATTCAGTATATTCCTGTTCATTTTGAACTAAATCAAGGTTTCAGGATATGTAGTTCATTTTCATTGCAGATCATTTTTAACTAGTTTTGATTCATCTTGAACTTATGTTTTTTTTTTTCAGTACAAGTTCAAAATGATCTGCAACATCTCAGTAAAAATTGGAGGTTCTTCTTTGATGCAGTTCTAATAGATCATAGGAAAATCACATAGAAAGTGACGCCATCTATGAGGGTTCCTTTTTGTTGCAACTACCTTGGAACCAGAAATTGGTTTTAATAGAAACCACGGGTTTTCTGTTATAAATGAACTATTATAAAAAATATGGTTCTAAATGAACCCGAAATTAGGTTGTATTGAGCATATTTCTGTTAGTTTAGAACCAAATCAGAGACTTATTTTATTTTTGTTGCAGATAATTTCGAACTAGTTTTAAATGTGGTTGTTAAGCTGCTGGTTCAAAATTTACCCGATATTCGGTTCAATTTGAAAAAATATCAGGTTCATTTTAAACTAAAGCTGAGTCTTGTGATAGTTCAAAATAATCTGTAACATAAATGAACTATCATGAGACCTTGGTATCGTTCCAAATAAATCCAAAATTGGTTCATATTAAGAATATTTCTGATCATTTTGGACCAAATCAGAGTCTCGGGATAGTTAATTTTCATGCAGATCATTTTGAATTTGTTTTAAATGTGGTTAATAAAATGCGGATTCAAAATTAACTCAATATTCGGTTCAATTTGAAAAAATATCAGGTTCATTTTAAACTAAAGCTGAGTCTTGTGATAGTTCAAAATGATCTGCAACATAAATGAACTGTCATAAGACCTTGGTATTATTATAAATCAATCCGAAATTGGTTCATATTCAGCATATTCCTGTCGATTTTGAACCAAATCAGGGTTTCAGGATAGTTCATTTTCATTGTAGATTTTGTTCTGAATAAAAATTTGTTTTAATTCATCTGAAACTCCTTTTTTTTCAAAACAAGATCAAAATAATCTGCAACATAAATGAACTAGCATAAAAGATGTGGTTCCAAATGAACCCAAAATTGGTTCATATTGAGCATATTTCTGTTCATTTTGAACCAAATCAGAGTTTCAGGATAGTTAATTTTCGTTTCAGATCATTTTGAACTTTTTTTGGGCTCATTTTTAACTCATGCTGTTTCTGTGACATTAAAAATTAATTACAATTGTAGTTTATAAGTGCCTAAATAATATTTTAAAATAGTAACTTTTGTAATGATTTGGAATTATAAAAAATATATTTCGCACCTGTTTAAAATATTTTCATAAATCTTTATCAAGATGCAATTAATCGGGACCTTAATGTAGTTTAATGACGGTATTTTCATTCGTTAATCGGCGCGCCTATGAATATGCATCTCGTATAACGCGATAGAACTCTCAGGCGATGGATGCATCATTGCAGGAGTAACCTGCTTCAGGGGTTCTCATTTCCTCGACCTGAGTCGCGGCCATCCTTTCTCTCGCGTTAAGCATTTACGTCCTTATCGCCTCATTACTTATTCCATAAGCTCGGTATAGACGATACTAAAACCGGTTACAGTTTCTCTTATCTTTACCTCAACTCGCTTGCTCTGTTCGAACATCAAATATTTTCGTTTTCATGAGTCCAAAAAAATTTTCGGTCTCAGCCCGCCGAAGTTGAGTGTTATCAGAACCGAATTTCAGATTATTATGGAGATTTAACAAAAAGAAAGTGCAATAAACTGCAATAAAATAGTTACTAATATTTATTTATTATTTATTTATATATTTATTTGATAGTTGCTTATTTATATTAGTTATAAGTTATTATTTATATTATTTCTAGTTATTTATTTCCATAGTTATTTATACATTTATTTTATATAGTAATTATTTAATATATAGTTATATTCTCGAAAATGAATTAAATTGTTATAAAAGGCAGTTTTTAATCGGCCTCTACAAGCAACAAATGCTTTCAATAAAAAAATTAATTATTAAAAAAAATTGTTAATTAAAAATAAAAAAGCGTAACGTACTTTTTGAAACTGGAAATGAAAAGCTATTAAAAAGCTATTAGAAAAAAAATTTCCCCGAAAATTTTCAGGCGGCGGAGGGGCCTCATTCTTTACACTAGCTGTCCGCTAAAGACACCATCGGATCAAAAGTTTGAAATTTTCTACCAAACAAAAAGCTTAAAGTACTTTTTGGAACCGGAAATGAAAAGATCATATCAAAGGTTATTAGAAAAAAATTTCAGCTAAAATTTGCATGTGGCGGAGTGGGGTCATTTTTGACACCAAGTCTTTACAAAGTGATCGCTCGACTCCCGGGTCATAAGTTTGAAATTTTCTACCAAACAAAAAGTGTTAACGTACTTTTTGGAACCGGAAATGAAAATCTCATACAAAAGATTCCAAAAAGAACGTTAACGCTTTTTGTTTGGTAGAAAATTTCAAACTTATGACCCGAAAGCCGAGCGATCACTTTGTAAAGACTTGGTATCAAAAATGACCTCACTCCGCCACCTGAAAATTTTAGCTGAAATTTTATTCTAATAGGTTTTGGTTTGAGCTTTTCATTTGCGAATTCAAGAAGTACGTTCACGTTTTCTGTTTAGTAGAAAATTTCAAACTTATGACCCGGGAGCCGAGCGATCACTTTGTAAAGACTTGGTGTCAAAAATGGTCCCACTCCGCTACCTGGAAATTTTAGCTGAAGTTTTTTTCTAATAGTCTTCGGTATGATCTTTTAATTTCCGGTTCCAAAAAGTACACTACGCTTTTTTATTTTTGATTAACAATTTTTTTTATTGATTAATTTTTTATTGCAAGCATTTGTTGCTTGCAGAGACCGTTTAAAACTGTTTTTTAAAATAACAATTTAATTCTCTTTTGCCAGAAAATAACTTTAAAATATGGATATTATATTTCGTTATTTTTAACGTTACATACTTCAATCCAATTCTTATTGGATTGAAGTACATATGTAGTATTGAATGATGAAGTATTGAAGCCTCACAAAAAAGAAAAGTGAGGTCAAGATGAACCAATAAAAGAGGTAAACATGATCTGCAACAAAAATTATCCAAATTAGAGTCTTGTGATAGTTTCATCTTTATTGCAGGTATATTTGAACTTGTTTCGACTCATCTTGAACTCATATTTTGTCAAATTAAGTTCAAAATGATCTAAATAAACTATCACAAGACCTCGATATGGTTTCAAATGAATCTGAAATTGGTTCTTATTTACATAGTAAATTTCTTTTTATTTTTAACCAAATCAGAATCTCATTTGGAACAAAAATGAACTATTAGAATACCAATCTGATTCGAGGGTTAACCACTACTGAATTCAGGTGTACACTTGTTCCTGAATTCTTTTGTATTCCCCTTGTATTCTTTGCATTCTTTTGAATTCACCTTGTATTCTTTAAATTCTTTTCAGTTCATTTTGTATTTTTTCAATTCATTTTGCATTTTCTGAATTATTTTTTTGAATCCACCTTGTATTAATATTATTTTGTATTCTTTTGAATTCATTGTATTCTTTGAATTATTTTGAATTCACCTTGTATTAATTCAATTCTTTTGAATTCACTTTGTATTCTTTGAATTCTTTTCAATTTATTTTGTATTTTTTGAATTATTATTTTTTAATTCCCCTTTTATTATTATTTTGAATTATTTTGAATTCATCCTGTATTTTTTAAATTTTTTCAATTCATTTTTGTATTTTTTGAATTATTTTTTTTTAATTCACCTTATATTATTATTTTGAATTCTTTTGAATTCATCTTGAACTCATATTTTGTCAAATTAAGTTCGAAATGATCTAAATAAACTATCACAAGACCTCGATATGGTTTCAAATGAATCTGAAATTGGTTCTTATTTACATAGTAAATTTATTTTTATTTTTAACCAAATCAGAATCTCATTTGGAACAAAAATGAACTATCAGAATACCAATCTGATTCGAGGGTTAACCACTACTGAATTCAGGTGTACACTTATTTCTGAATTCTTTTGTATTTCCCTTGTATTCTTTGTTTTTTTTTAAATTCACTTTGTATTCCTTGAATTCTTTTCAATTCATTTTGCATTTTTTGAATTATTTTTTTGAATTCACCTTGTATTCCTTGAATTCTTTTCAGTTCATTTTGTAATTTCTTCAATTCATTTTGCATTTTTTGAATTATTTTTTTGAATTCACGTTGTATTATTATTATTTTGAATTCACCTTGTATTCTTTGAATTCTTTTGAATTCACTTTGTATTTTTTGAATTCTTTTCAGTTCATTTTGTATTTTTTCAATTCATTTTGCATTTTTTGAATCCACCTTGTATTAATATTATTTTGTATTTTGAATTCATTGTATTCTGTGAATTATTTTGAATTCACCTTGTATTAATTCAATTCTTTTGAATTCACTTTGTATTCGTTAAATTCTTTTCAATTCATTTTGTATTTTTTGAATTATTTTGAATTCATCTTGTATTTTTAGAATTCTTTTCAATTCATTTTGTGTTTTTTGAATTTTGTTTTTGAATTCACCTTATATTATTATTTTGAATTCTTTTGAATTCATCTTGAACTTATATTTTGTCAAATTAAGTTCAAAATGATCTAAATAAACTATAATAAGACCTCGATATGGTTCCAAATGATTCTGAAATTGGTTCTTATTTACATAGTAAATTTCTTTTTATTTTTAACCAAATCAGAATCTCATTTGGAACAAAAATGAACTATCAAAATACTAATCTGATTCGAGGGTTAACCACTACTGAATTCAGGTGTACACTTGTTTCTAAATTCTTTTGTCTTTCCCTTGTATTCTCTGCATTTTTTAAAATTCACCTTGTATTCCTTGAATTCTTTTCAATTCATTTTGCACTTTTTGAAATATTTTTTTGAATTCACCTTGTATTCCTTGAATTCTTTTCAGTTTATTTTGTATTTTTTTCAATTCATTTTGCATTTTTTGAATTATTTTTTTGAATTCACCTTGTATTATTATTATTTTGAATTCACTTTGTATTCTTTGAATTCTTTTTAATTTATTTTTCATTTTTCGAATTATTTTTTTGAATTCACCTTGTATTATTATTATTTTTAATTCTTTTAAATTCATCTTGTATTCTTTGAATTCTTTTGAATTCACCTTGTATTACTTGAATTCTTTTGAATTCATCTTGTATTATTTGAATTCTTTTGAAATCACCTTGTATTCTTTGAATTCCTTTCAATTCATTTTGTATTTTTTGAATTAATTTTTTGAAATCACCTTGAATTATTATTTTGAATTCTTTTGAATTCATCTCGTATTCTTTGAATTCTTTTGAATTCTTCTCGTATTCTTTGAATTCTTTTGAATTATTTGAATTCTTTAAATTCTTTTAAATTGTTTGAATTCTTTTTATTTTTTTGAATTCTTTTGAATTGTTGAATTCAGGTGCACATCAAAATTGCTAGTGGTTAACCCCTCGATCTGATTTGATTAAGAATCAACCGAAAAAGCGGTTCAATATGAATCAATATGTTCATTTTGAACTAAATCGAGATTTTATGATATTTAATTTTTATTGCAGGTATGTTTGAACTTGTTTTGACTCTTTTTGAACTCATGTTTTGTCAAATCAAGTTCAAAATGATCTAAGTGAACTATCATGAGACCTCGATATGTTTCCAAACGAATCCAAAATTTCTTCGTTCTGTGCATACTTCTGTTCATTTTGAACCAAATCAGAGTCTCATTTGCAACAAAAACAGAAAAAGTGGTTCAATATGAACTAAAATCGAGTTCATTTTGAACCAATACCGATTCATTTTGAACCAATATCGGTTCATTTTTAACCAAAATCGTGTTAACTTTGAACTAATATTAGGTTCTCTTTGAACTAATATCGGGTTTACTTTGAACCAATAGCGATTCATTTCGAACCAATATCGATTTAATATCAACCAAATATCGATTCATTTTGAACCAATATTGAGTTCATTTTGAAAAAAATCAAGGTCATATGACAGTTCATTTTTGTTGCACATTATTTTGAACTTCTTTTGGTTTACCTTGAACTCATATCTTTTCTATGTAGAAATTACAGTAATAAAATTGAATAGTCTGTAAATTTCACACGAACCTGCTGCCAAGTTTTGTATGTAAATTTTACAGAAAAGTCTGACTCTGTTTTAATAAACTTAACTAATTTTCTTCTTTCTTTCGTGAGAAAAATTTAATTTCATTATAATAATAACTACATCACAGTAAAAAATAATACTTAAAATTATTGCACCTTAAAATGGTTTGTTTGGATGAAATTCAGTAAAATTTTTCTGGATTTAAGAAAAATTGATTCGATTTTAAGTAAAATTTGTGTGACTTTAAGACTCAATTATGAAATTCAGTTAACGTGGTATTAAATTTAGACAAATATTGCTTAAATTAAGAAAAATTTTACTGAATTTAATCCAAACCATTTTAAGGTGTCCGAATTTTAGGATTTGCAAATATACTAAAACATTGAAATCACAATTTCTTGTGTTTTTTTTCTCTGGAAAGCTTAAATTTGTTTGATTTCTTGTTGCAGGTGATGGATAGGCAACAATACATCGTTAGACCGATGGTAATGGACGAAACAACTACAAATGGCACGGGAAGTGAGAATCCGGCTGTTGCCGGAAGTAGTGGTGTTGTAAGTGAAGCTGCGCTCGCACACGCTCCGACCCTGACAGAACAAACCCTCCGAGAACGCGGCATTCCTTTACATCAGGCCATTCAACAGGTAAGACTGATTTTCCTGTTCTTTTCTTCGAGTAAAGTAAAGCCTCGCAGACACTACGATTTTCAAAGACCGAAACGAAACACGAAGAACCGTATACAGATAATGAGATTGCACCAGACTCGGATAATATTAGGAATCGAAAAGGAGAATTTTCATTTTTCTTATTTTTTGAAAAGAAGACATAATTCCAAGTTTCAAACCAAATCACGGAAAAAACGAAGGATAAAGCTTACCTTGATTCCGGGGTAAAAATTACCTAACAAAAATTAACCTCAGGATAAATTTTACCCAAATATCTTATTAAATTTTCTTTTGTTTTTCCATGCCAACACATATGTATTTTGAAAGACGTAAAGTTGTCTGAATAAAAATTTATCTCTTTAAAAAATTTCCTGCAACAAATCGTGACCCCAGAACCAAACGGTTCCATCTTGGTTTTTGACAACTTTTTAGGAGAGGCATTTGAAAATTTGCATAGCTCCTTCATAAAGAAATCAACCGATCTCGAAAAACAAGTTTTTCAATCTGTTTCCTAATAGAACAATTAGAGGTTTTATGAAAGATTTAAGCCTTGAAACCTTCCGAGTGTTTTATAATAAATTATGGATTTTCAGGATGGAACTTTTCAGCTTAAAATTATGACAAATCATGAAGATATGGAACTTTTTGTCTCTGTACTGTCTTTCTCAAATAAGGTAGACTTGAATTGTTTTTTATAAAAAGTAGGTTAAACAAGGTTAGAAATACTTTTAATTACAAATTTTTAATGTTTAAGAAACTATACCGAAATTTTGATTGATTTGATTTGCGCAGAATTACTCAAATTATTTATTGATATTAAAATCTCAATTTCGGCAAAAAAGTTAGATAGAACCCTTTGGTTCTAGGGTCACGAAATTTTATCTTTAATTTTTTTCTGCGATACACTAATTATCAATGAAATCAAGAAGTAGAAAAAAAATGCTACCAAGAATCCTTATCTCGGACATTTGTGGATATACATTCTTTGGATTGTTGCCCTAATAATTCTTGATCGATTTTGATGAAATTTAAACGCTAACTGACTGTGCTAAAAATAATAAATTTCAGCCTGTTTAGAAGTCCGTAGCTTCAAAGTTATAAAACTTTTTCTCATGGAAACCGTAAAGAATTAGCATTTCTAATATTTGCCTCCTGCTACAGCCTATACTTTCTGGCCGATTTGCATGAAAATTGTGTGGCATATGCGCAACGTCATATTCTTGATCCATTTTCAAGGATTTTTTGACATTTTTATTATTTTAAGAGATGTTTACGATTTTATAAAAACTAAAAAAACACATTTTTAAATAACAATCAATATCTCTGCAAATAATGAATATATTGAAAAGTCATTAAAAATGAAAGCAGATTATGACATTGTGAATATACCGTCCAATTTTCATGTAAATCGGTCCACTAGACTAGGCTGTAGCTGTGAGCAAATATTTGAAGTTCTAATTCTTTACGGTCTGCATGAGTGAAAGTCAATTTTGGAGCTACGGACTTCTAATTTACAGGATAGATTAATGGCATCATATTTTACATATCGTTTACAGGAATTTTTAATCCGTCAAGTAATTTCAGAAATTTTAAATATTTTATTCAAAAAATTAAAATTTCAAACCTTTGTTCACAGCTACAGTCTTCTGTTAGACTGATTTGCATGAAAATTGGATGGTATATGCGCAATATCATAATCTTCTTTCATTTTTAAGGATTTTTCAATATATTCATTATTTACAGAGATATTGAACATTTTATAAAAAATGAAAAAAATGGACAAAATAATCAATGTCTCTACATATAAATAATGAATATTTTGAAAAATCCTTAAAAATAAATTGTAAATATGTCATTGCGCATATACCGTTCAATTTTCAAGCAAATCGATCAAATAGAATAAAAGTGAGCAAAGATTTGAAAATATAATAATATAATATAATAATCCCTCGGCTTCGTCTCGTGATTTAAACTACGCTCTCGCCAAAATTTGCGTTTGAACTTGGCGAATAATGTACTATTTACTGTTTCCATGATTGAAAGTCTCACAATTATTTTGCTCCCTTCTATTCTGTTTGACCGATTTGCTTAAAAATTGAACGGTAAGTGTGCAATGACATATGCTCAATTTATTTTTAAGGATTTATTTTGTCAATTTTTTTCATTTTTTAAATCAAATTTTCAATATCTCTGTAGATAATGAATATATTGAAAAACCCTTAAAAGGGAATTAAGAATATGATGTTGCGCATATACCATCCAATTTTCATGCAAATCGGTCCAATAGACTAGACTGTGAGCAAAGATTTGAAATTCTAATTTTTTACTGTTTCCATGATTGAAAGTCTTGAACCTTTAACTTACAGAATAAATTAATGGCATCATTTTTTAAATATATTTTACTGGGATTTTTAATCCTTCAAATAATTTCTGAAATTTTAAATATTTTATTACGAAATTAGATTTTTAAGTATTTCCTCACAGCTAGAGTCTAGTCTATTCGAAAGATTTGCATGAAAATTGGATGGTATATCTGCAACATTATATTTTTATTTCCTTTTTAAGTATTTTTCAATATATTCATTATTTACAGAGATATTGAAAATTTTTTAAAAAATGAAAAAAAATTCACAAAATAATCAATATCTCTGTAAATAATTAACATATTGAAAAATCCTCAAAAATTAATCAAGAATATAATGTGTGAATATACCGTCAAATTTTCATGTATGTAAGTAGATTTAGCTCTCGAAGTGAGCAAAGATTAAAAATTATAATTTTTCTATTTTGGTGACTGATTAACGAAAAAATTTTTTAAATATTCAACTTTAATTATTATTAAAAATACAAAAAATTGTGAAATCCCAACAGAAACATCGCACATGCAGAAAGTTGGCGAGTTAAAAAAGTTAAAAGTTAAAAAAAATTCGTATATTACAATTCGCGAGATAAAAAATAGTTTGACAAGTGAAATATGTAACTTTCTTAAAATAAAGAAGAATTATAAAATAAAATCTCCCAAGGGACAAAAAAATTAATTTCAATAAATATATTGAAAAAAAATTTAACTTGGCAGGATTTTTTACATTAAATTATTAATCAATCGTACATTTTTTTATTTATTTTCAATATAGGGTAAGAGCATCAGTTATTGGCACTGCGTCAGTTATTGGCACCCTCTCTAATTTTCGTTAAATTTTAAGAAAAT
>JBAGKK010045747.1:0-10300 GCA_037177015.1 Euceroptres primus
AGACCTGAATCCCTTTGGCGTAAAAGCAGTTGAAAATTACGGCCTTTCCACAATTTCCGCCATTTTTTTGGCACGGGCTCAACACCCTTGAAAAACAGTGTCGGAGCAGGAAATATTTCAGAATTAATATTGACAAACTATAACATTATGCTAATTTCTTTTTTCATTAATCTAATGTATAGAAGAAAGTTATTGTTATTTTAAGATTTTTTAATTCTTTTTAGATATATAAATTGTCCTTTATGCTTCTGATGAAGTTTTGTTGTTGTCTTCGGCCGCTTAATTGGTTTACGCTACAAAAGTATAGGAGTGAAAACTGAATAAGTAAATTTACCAGGTAAATATATATTTTTTGTTTCCAATTATTGCCATCAATTAGAAGTATTTACTTTTATTAAAGATATTTTGTATTGGTGTACTTTTATTTTCTAATAAGTTATGAACTGTTATTATTTTTTTGTCGCTTATTTCTTATCAGTTATCACAATGAATTTTGTTGTTACATACAATTTTGAAGTCAGTAAATATAACAATACGAAATTTTAAAAGAATATCCAATAACAATTTGGTTAGAACTTTTGTAAAAAGATTGTAGAAAACACTCGCAGAAACAAACCTTTAATGATCCTATGGATCAAAATGGCGCATTATTCCGGACATAGGGGAACATTTTAAAGACTTATCTATCTCGAGAGCTATAGTAACTATTTTTAATGCTGCTAAAAGAACCGAGTCCAAATCTTTGATTTTTAAGGAAACAGAGCTCTACAAGTGCATGCTCGGTAAGAATCAGAAAATATTTTTTTAAACTGTACTAAAATAATCCGCCTATCTTCAAAATTTAATACCGGAATTTTTCATTTCAGATATTATTACAAAGAGAAAAAAATTAGGGAATAAGATTTTAACCGAAAAGGAGTTCCTAGAAGTGTTGGGGCCTGTGATTACTAACTCAGTTGATTGGGATGGCCACCGGGTGCTAAGAGGAAGGAAAGTAAATTTAAATGACTTAACGGTAGTATTTTCAGAGAATTTATCAAGTGGAACGACTGAAACTATTAAAAAAATATCACACGATGAAAATAAAGAATAAACGGATTACAAACTATCTTTTTCATTTATTTATAGGTTTTAATTATTCAAATAGTATTATAGGGTATAGCGGACTAAGCATATGAAAACTGCCCCTGGCTCAAATTCAGCTTAACGTGTGCCAGATGGTAGCCTGTGAACAAAAATTAGTCTATGCCAAATAACAAGTTCCTAAATCTTATCTTAAAGACACGAGGAGAAAAAATAGAAATTTTTTTTTTGCTGCGATTACTTTTTCTACACTCTACAAAAAATTCTCTAAAAATTCATGACATCTTTTCTCATGCCCCTCTATCGAACACGATTTGACTGAGATGTTTTGGCGCAAAATTTAATTTTTTACGACAAAAAAAATTTTCTGAATTCGATTTTTTTATCGAAGAAATTGCAGTACTGTCCTGATTTTTTTTATTAAGTAGAGCATTCGGAGGTCGATAACATATATTTTCATCGTATTTTTCAGAGATGTGGAAGGTAGTTAAAAAAACTGAAAACCAAAATTAAACTTTTTTAAATTTGAATTTTCCCGCCAAAACACGTGGAAATGATTTTCATAAATTTGGTTTAACATAATTTACGCCATTAACAACAATATACCAAATTGTGATAGCATGTTTATTTCTTAGAACTACTACTCATCATCACTGTCCTCGTTTATAACAGGCGTTATTTGTTGAGTAAGAAAGAGTTTACTTAACAGTTCGGCAGGTCGTACTATTTTTGAAAGATAGCGAGTGTGTGAAAGATAATAAATTATTGCGGCCACGTGAGAACAACATCCGACTGTGCGATTACCATTTGCACAGTTGCAGCAATAGCGTCGTACTCCTAAATAGCCAGTAGAATCTGGCGTATTCTCGACGAAGCACTTGTACGTTTTGTTGTTCATGTGTCGAGATTTCACTTCTAGTTTTAGTATATTTTCGTTTTCGCGAAGATACTGAACCAAAAGTTTGTCGTTTGCATCCATTATTTCGGCTAAATAACATACTGCTTGGCGAAATTGGTAGGATCCAGTGAAAGGGATTTTCAATTCCTTCTGTCTGATGAGAAAATGCACTGTAATGAGATCAATGCAAATGCATGATTCTAATTTTTTGGTAAATAAAAGGTCACTGAGTCACGCTGTTTCATGTTAAGCAACATAAAAGTTAATTTATTTAAAATAGTCACAGTTCGCGCCTATATTAAAGGCTACCTTATGAGCACACACACGAATAAAATAAGTAAAAAAACTAAGAGTAACAGTTCATTACAAGCAACCGCTAAGTGGTACCATCTCAAAACTCGTGACTTTCGATACTGAACGCTGACCATCTCCAACCGTCCGATATGAGAATGAGTACTCTTACTCATGCCAATATCCGGCATGAGTAAGATAAGGTAGAAAAGGTAAGAGTGGTATCTATTCAGAAGTAAGAGCAAGAAAAAGAATACTCACATAGGACACAAACAGTTATACGATACAATTAAAATAAAACCGACATGAAATATCCGGAACATTCTCCAACCCCTTTTTTTCGATTATAAAGAAGAAAAATGATAACACTCGCTATAGTTATTAGGAACACGAAGTAGGTTCCACCTCCACAGGGTGTACCGGCAAGACACACAACTTCACAATAGGTCTAACAAAAGTCTCAGTAGCAGTTCGTATAGTAAGGGACCTGACATGACCCTCAGCGTCCGGACGTGTAGCGATTACACGACCTAGAGCCCACTTCGTTGGAGGAAGATTTTCGTGTAATATAAGAACGAGGTCGTCAATCTTAATGAAAGGTACAGGCCTCTGTCACTTCGGACGCGTTTGAAGTTCTTGTAGATATTCAGAGGACCATCTGGTCCAGAAATCTTCCTACATCTGCCTGGTAAGCTGCCAGCGTTGAAGTCGATTTTGCTTAAGATTGATGAGAGAAGGCTCTGGAACTGTAAAGACCGGAGAACCGATCAACAAGTGACTCGGTGTCATCGGGACTAGATCACTAGGATCATCGCTCTAAGCCTGTAGCGGACGTGAGTTTAGACATGATTCCACCTGTGTGAGAAAGGTTGTCATCTCCTTAGAAGTCATAGTAGTATTTCCCACTACTCGACGAAAATGATATTTTACAGAACGGACAGCTGCGTCCCAAATTCCTCCGAAGTGTGCTCTGGCTGGAGGATTGAAACGCCACGTAGTTCCGTTATCAGCAAGATAACGGCTGATAGCCACTGAGACAGCAGATGCCTCATCGAAAAGTGCGCGGAGCTGTTTATCGGCGCCAACGAAATTGGTACCGCAGTCGCTGTACAAAAAGGTGCTTATTCCCCGTCGAGCAGCAAATCTCTTGTAAGCCGCTATGAATCCATCAGCGGTGTAGTCCGAGCATATCTCCAAATGGACCGTTTGCGTAGCAAAACAGACGAAGACCACAATGTAACCCTTATATGCCTTGTGGCTTTGTCCTTTAGTTGTTCTCATTCAAATGGGTCCGGCGTAAGCCAGACCGCTTGCAGCAAAAGGTCTCGAGGGTCGATTAGCTCTATGAGTAGGCAGTTGACCCATGAATTGTGTGCAGGTAGTTGCACGATGTCGTCTATGTAACATCGCCTGATGCCTATTCCAAACGATGAGAGTGGTGAGAATAGAGTCCTTAGGTAGAATGTAAGGACATCGCTCGTCGAAGTCCATAACAGCGTGTTTCAAACGACTGCCCAGTCTTAGTAAGCCGCCAGAGTCCAAAAACGGCAGCAATCGAAGTAAAGGACTTTTTGTGGTAACTGGGAGTTGTTTACGCAGTAACTTCAACTCTTCGGAGAAGTGTCGACGTTGTCCATATCCCACCAGACAAGATCTAGCACGTTTCAAAATGTTTGGAAGAAGATCCATAGATTTCTTCCGCAACCAATCGATGAATCTCAAACAGAGAGCAGTAATACGAAATAATTTCGTTAAAGTCGAGTATCGACTTAGCAAGGACCATGGTGAGTCAAGCTCAATGGTAGCAACATAGACAACAGTCCTCTCCTCTCTATTGATGTTCGGATCTATCGATCTCGTAAAGGTTGGCTAAAAAGTAGACAATTGCGACAAATAAGATGGTCGAACCCACTAAAGAGAATGGCACTCCAAACGTAATGCAGAAATCCCTCGAGGAGCACAATCAGCTGGATTGTCGATCCCTGAAACATGATGCCAGATAGAATCAGGCTAAACAGTCTGTATCTCCGAAACCCTATTAGAGATATAGGTCTTTATATAGGTATTTGCCGAGTCTGACCAAAGATGACTCGGTACCCAAGTGGGAAAATTCAAAACTGACCGACCATGAACTATCAACCGCACAAGCAGAACAGCTGCAGAAAATTCCAAACAAGGTAAAGATGTCTCCTTAAGGCGAGCAGCCTTAGTTTTGGCTATGATGAGCGAGACTCGTGTCTCATCCGAGGGAAGTAAGATTTGTAGATAGACAACTGCACCAATAGCCTTCCCCGACGCATCTCCAAAATCGTGAAGCTCACAGCCCGACAAGTCAGATGAACATCCCAGCCAACGAGGGATCCTTAGCGATGAGAGTTCAGGTAGCTCGTTCCTATACTTCCTCCATATAACAGCGTGATCAGCAGGTAGGGGCTGATACCAATCTATTTTGAGTTTCCACAAACTCTGCATAAAAATTTTGCCTTTAACTGAGACTGTGCACAACCATCCAAGCGGATCAAAGAGACGAGTTATCTCAGAGCAAACGCTTCTCTACGTTGGTATTCCAGACTCCTCAGGAAGTTGAGCCGGAAACTTAAAACAATCCGAGACAGGTTGCCACAGAATTCCGAGAACCCTATGTATTGGTTCTTGCGTAAATTCATAGGACGATGCCTTTTCTCTATAATCGTTCAGGACTCCTTGAAGAACATCCTCGCAGTTCGACAACCATTTTTTCAAAATGAAGCCACCCGCTTTGAGAAGCAAATCTACTTGGCGTCTTTTCTCTAAGGAGGTAGCGATGTCGTAGGCTCCGGAGAGAACATCGTCCACATAAATCTCCTTTCTCACAATGTCTTTAGCCAAAGGAAAATTGATCCCTTTATCCTCTGTCAGGTAGTGAGTAAGGTACGTAGTAAGGTACGTATCGCCAAGTAGGGAGACGAAGCAAACCCGAAGGTTACGGATTTTAGACAGTATGTCTCGAGTTCTTCTTCAGGGTGTGATCTCCAAAGTATCTTCTGATAGGTGCGGTCTTCAAGATGGATCCAGATACGTCGAAACATCTTTTCTATGTCCGCTGTGAAAACGATCGCATCGGACCCGTATGCAGTAGTTCATTTAGAAAAAAACCTAAGTTACTTCGCTGAGAAGTATTGAAAACTGGTCTCAATTTTGTACTAGAACTGGTTTCCTTGATGACGCAGTGATGCGGTAAAAAGTAACCCCGAGTAGATTGCAACTCTTTAGGATTAGACACTAAGTCCATTTCACCTAAAACCACATACTCCTGTATGCTCTGTGCGTAGGCCTGATGCAAAACAGGATATCGTCGAAAACGCCTCTCTAAACTCATGTACATCCTATAAGCTTCTGAACGAGAGTCTCCGAAATTCATCGTCGGATCCTTGATTAGACGTCGAACAATGTAACGTCCATCTTCAGAACGCTGATAAGTAGAGAGAAAAAGTTTCTCACACTCCTCCTCGTCGAGGGTGAACTTAGGAGATACATTTGGCAGATCCTCCTGCACAACAAATCGACGCAGCAGGTCTAACAATTCGTGATCAACCGTATATTGCAGTTCAATAATACGTCGAGTAAATAAAGATGGTTCCTGAGAAAACAAACCCGACAGGAGCCAACCCAATGAAGTTTGCTGAGCAGTAGGAGTACCTGAAGGACCCTTTCGGATTGAATAGACCTCGGTACCTAAAATCATGTCAATCGATCCACCCTGATCAACAAGCGGATCTGCTAATTCTAGTCCCTGAATGTGAGTCCAATCATCCGCAGTAATATCAAGAGGGGGTATGTATAACGTTAGTTTCGGTAGCACAATAGAACGTACATAGAAACTAGCCTCAGGGTTGAGATGTGACGTCACCCTACCAGTTACTAAACCTCGAGATGTTTATGTGCGTTGATCACCGACGCCCCCCACTGTGACGATGGCACGAACTCGTTTTAACTTGAGACTCCGAGCAAGGGACTCTGAAAGAAAAGACGCTTGAGCGCCCTGATCAAGAAGTGCTCGAGAAAGATGTAGATTGCCATCAGAACCTTCAGTGGAGACGAGTGATGTGGCTGGAAGTACGGACCCATATAGTCATATGGGATCTTGAGCAACATGTAAATTAACTGAAGACATCACAGGTGTAAACGCGGTGCTATTTACATTCAAATTAGAGGTCGTAAGTACATCTACAGTGTCAGATACCGTACTTGCAACGTCATTAGAAGGCTGATGTAACATAGTGTGATGTTGCCCCGAGCAAGTTTGACAGCGCTTAGTTGAGACACACTCTCGAATCATATGCTTTCCCAAACAGTTTAAACACAACCCACACTTACGAATCAGTTCATGTCGCTGCTCAGAAGTCTTGGATTTAAATAAAGGGCAAAATAAAACAAAGTGCTTACCAGGGTATAGTGGACAACCACCCTCTTCCAGTAAAGCACTATGTGCTTGTGGGGAGAAACCCCTCTTACCAGATTTGACACTTGTCATTTTGCCTTTACTTTCGGTTGACGAAAATTTAAATTGGGAACTTTCCCTAAACTCAAGCGACTCCAAAGCGCTCACTCGCGAAACTAATAAGGTCCTTAAAGTTTCGAACGAAGGATTAGTGGGAAGTGATCCCGTTTTTTCTTCCCACGCCTTGCGGGAGGAACGGTCTAAACGGTTCACGGTCATATAAGCCAGGATGTCATGCCAGTGTTTCGTTGGCCTATCCATAGAGCTAAGCCCACCAATCACTTAACACGTATCATTTAAGAGTTTACAAATTCCCGAAGCAAGTTCCTTAGTGACAGGTTCTAACCCGAAAAGTTTACCCAAATATGCATTAATGAGAGCACGTTTATTATCATAACGATCCGTCAGTGTTGTCCATGCTCGCTCGAAATTGTCACCAGTGATGCTTATATTGACTAATAGCTGAGCAGGCTGATCAGTCACACTTGCTTTCAAGTAGTGCAGCTTCTGGACTGCCGGAAGAGTTACATCATCCTTAACCATAGAGTCAAACATATCCCGAAAAGCAGGCCAAGTTGCAAAATCACTGGAAAACTTTGGTAGTTTCAGTTGTGGAAACATCTTCCTCACTTGTGTTAAAGGAGCAGCATTTGGAACGGGAGGTGTCACCTTGGAAGAGGAGGAAGCAGCAAGTGCGTCCAACTCGTCCTGTATCAACACCTTCGCACCAATATATTTTTCCTCTCCTTAACTAAACAAATTTTAAGCTAAGTACGGTTCCTCTGAGTTGTGCTCAGGCACGATGAGGAGCTGGTCATGATTTGTACAAAATTTGGACCACCTCTTTTCCAGGTTTTCCAAGTGTGCGTTGAAAACATTCCTGGAAAGGTTTGCTTTACCTGTCTTTTTTAAATTAATAATTGTATTACAGATGATCTCATGAAGCTCATACTGTTGCGAAATACAGTCCTTAACGCTCATTTTGATCCGGCAGTACAGTCAATAAATAGACGAAACAAAACGAATAAAAATCGAAACACGTTAAAAGTCAAGTATTAAAAAAAAATAACTTGAAAAGAACAACCCTGTCAGTGTGACAACAGATTACTATACTCAAAGTTAAAAGAAACACAGTGCTGCAAAGTATCAGCTGTTCAAAGTCTTCAAAAAAAAACTTACCAACGCAGAGTATCGAAAAGCACGTGGTATATCAAACCTGTCATTTGTAAAACGACCTGTAGACAGTGATGGTTTGCCGATCAATACTCAAGGCAATACGCACGCAGTGGTGTAAGGATACATATCGTAGGAATCAATGTAAGACGAAACACCTGTTGCCCAGAGCGCGGGACGTCCTCTCGTGAAGTCAGGTGTCGATCGCCGAGAATTGCTTTCACGGCACCATCACCGAAGCAATTTCGCCACATGAGGCTTGAAATCTGCCACCTTTACTTTTCCCAAAATAGCTTTCGCGAACTTTTAACACTTCTTTTCAGTCACTTGATCCTGCAAAAGACACTGTAATCCACTCGCTGAGCCCTGATCCGGCTCGAAGGACCAATAATGATGAGAAAATGCACTGTAATGAGATCAATGTAAATGCATGATTCTAATTTTTTGGTAAATAAAAGGTCACTGAGTCACGCTGTTTCATGTTAAGCACCATAAAAGTTAATTTATTTAAAATAGTCACAGTCCGCGCCTATATTAAAGGCTACATTATGAGCACACACACGAATAAAATAAGTAAAAAACTAAGAGTAACAGTTCATTACAAGCAACCGCAAAGTGCTACCATCTCAAACCTCGTGGCTTTCGATACTGAACGCTGACCATCTCCAACCGTCCGATGCGGCATGAGTAAGATAAGGTAGAAAAGGTAAGAGTGGTACCTATTCAGAAGTAAGAGCAAGAAAAAGAATACTCACACAGGACACAAACAGTCATACGATACAATTAAAATAAAAACGACATGAAATATCCGGAACATTCCCCCCACCTTTTCGATGATAAAGAAGAAAAATGATAAAACTCGCTATAGTCATTAGGAACACGAAGTAGGTTCCACCTCCACAGGATGAACCGGCAAGACACAACTTCACAATAGATCTAACAAGAGTCACAGTAGCAGTTCGTACAGTAATGGACCTGACATGACCCTCAGCGTCCGGACGTGTAGCGATTACACGACCTAGAGCTCACTTCGTTGGAGGAAGATTTTCGTGTAATATAAGAACGAGGTCGTCAATCTTGATGGAAGGTACAGGCCTCTGCCACTTCGGACGCGGTTGGAGTTCTTGTAGATATTCAGAGGACCATCTGGTCCAGAAATCTTTATACATCTGCCTGGCAATCTGCCAGCGTTGAAGTCGATTTTGCTTAAGATTGATAAGAGAAGGCTCTGGAACTGTGAAGACCGGAGAACCGATCAAGAAGTGACTCGGTGTCAACGGGACTAGACCACTGGGATCATCGCTCTGAGCCTGTAGCGGACGTGAGTTTAGACATGCTTCCACCTGTGTGAGAAAGATTGTCATCTCCTCAAAAGTCAGAGTAGTATCTCCCACTACTCGACGAAGATGATGTTTTACAGAACGGATCCCAAATTCCTCCGAAGTGTGGGCTGGCTGGAGGATTGAAACGCCACGTAGTTCCGTTATCAGCAAGATAACGGCTGATAGCCACTGAGACAGCAGATGCCTCATCGAAAAGTGTGCGGAGCTGTTTATCGGCGCCAACAAAATTGGTACCGCAGTCGCTGTAAAAAAAGGTGCTTATTCCTCGTCGAGCAGCAAATCTCTTGTAAGCCGCTATGAATCCATCAGCGGTGTAGTTCAAGCATGCCTCCAAATGGACCGCTCGCGTAGCAAAACAGACGAAGACCACAATGTAACCCTTATATGCCTTGTGGCCTCGTTCTCGTGGTTCTCATCAAAATATGTCCGGCGTAATCCAGACCGCTTTCTGCAAGATGTCTCGAGGGTCGAGTAACTCTATGAGTAGGCAGTTGACCCATGAGTTGTGTGCAGGTAGTTGCACGATGTCAAGCGCAAATAACACAACGACTCGAAACCCTCTTTACGACAGAACGACCCGTGATGATCCAGTACTGTCTCCGCAGATAGGATAAAGTAAGTTGCGGTCCTCCATGTAACATCGCCTGATGCCCATTCCAAACGATGAGAGTGGTGAGAATAGAGTCCTTAGGTAGAATGTAAGGACATCGCTCGTCGAAGTCCATATCAGCGTGTTTCAAACGACCTCCCAGTCGTAGTAAGCCGACAGAGTCCAAAAACGTCAGCAATCGAAGTAAAGGACTTTTTGTGGTAACTGGGAGTTGTTTACGCAGTAACTTCAACTCTTCCGAGAAGTGTCGACGTTGTTCATATCCCACCAGACAAGATCTAGCACGTTTCAAAATGTCTGGGGTAAGTTTACATGAAAGAAGATCTGTAGATTTCTTCCGCAACTGATCGATGAATCTCAAACAGAGAGCAGTAATACGAAATAATTTCGTTAAAGTCGAGTATCGACTTAGCAAGGACCAC
>JBAGKK010045758.1:0-10300 GCA_037177015.1 Euceroptres primus
ATTCTACCAAAATTGGACTAATATACAAAAAAAAAAAACAGTCAACAATTAAAATTAAATTTTATGACATTTATTATATTATTAGATTATACTGCATATTAGGATTTTTAGTAGCGCTATACGCGTTGGATTATATGTGTAGTGATCGTGTGTGTACAATATTGTATATAAATTAATATAAATCAGGGACAACATATAAATTAAGTACAATAATAATATTAAAAGCAATTTAAAACCTTTTTTTATCTTTTACACTTTCCTACGCAGACTACGAAAGTATCGTTGGCAGTCAACAAAATATTCGTTAAATGACTGCAAAACTTTAATTCGTGAGTGTTGTACAGGCTCTATTTCTCTGCTTTCAGATTGTCGTTGACAATCTTTTAGAAATATTATAATTGCACTTCATTTTTCAATAACTTTCGGACCTATTATAAAGTGGTAGACGCAGTATGTTAAAATTTCATTGACTTTTCTTTACGTGTATGTTTTATGTGTAATACATATCGCTATTGTCATTAAACTAGTTGTGTAAAGTTGGCCTTTTTCTTTTCCTTTTTGAAAAAAAAAACTGAAAAGTGGTATTTTTTGAAAATTCTTATTCTAGGAATTTTTTGTGGGATTCACAGACAAGGAAGTATTTTCAAAAAATATAACTTTTTGGTTTTTTGTCAAAAAGTGAAGAAAAAAATGGAATTTTTAAAAGCTCACAAATTTCAAATAAATGGGAGTAGAAGACTTTTTTTGTTTAATTTACGCAGAACTTTCTCTGCTTCATTTCATCCTCTTGCATCATCAAAGTAGATTCAACTGGAAACTATTAATTTTGAAAAAACGGAACTATATTTTTTGTCCCTAAAACAGGCAAAAATGGTCAACTTTGAGAGGTCATAACTCATGACCTATTAGACATAGAGCATTGTTTTTTTGGTAGAATTACTGCAAATTGAGTCTACTTTCACTCGTATGTGGAAAACTTTTTCGTGAAGTTAAGGGCTTTTAAGGTAAATACTTTTTTTCAAAAGAAGTGATTTTTCGCTGAAAATAGAAAAAAATCGGGTTTCTTCAAATGACCATAGCTCACAACCTATCAAAGATAGAAGGTTCCTTTTTCCTAGTTTTTCTCAGAATTTTGTCCATTTTATTTTTCATATTCAACATTTGGGTTCTAAAATGCAATGCGGATGGTTCGTCCACACAAAAGTGATTTTTGAAGCTTTTTAGAAAAAAAAAAACTGGGTTTGGTAACTGATCTGATATCGAGTTTTTAAGGTACCAATAAGAAGTTCCAAAGGAAGCAATCTATGAAAAAAATTCCATTGGACAATTAATCGGGAATTTCAGGCTATTTTCCGACGTAATGCCTGGACTATATGTACATTGCGAGATATTGCATTTTTTAAAAACTCACATTTCATACAGTGACATAGAGATTGATTAACCTTGCAATATCCTGTATTACAGGTCAACCTCTCAACACCTGGGATTTTCCCCAGAAAAATTCAGATTTTTCGTAACAGTCCAGTATTGTGAAATATAGTCGTTCTCTCTCAGATAAAGAAAAATAAGAAATAAGAAGAACGACTATACAAGTACCTTCGATCTAAAATATTTACACGAAATTTAAGTAATCATGGTTTTCTAAATTATTTTAAAAAATGTTCATACTTTAATCAATGCATTGTACACGATTGATTTCCTAAAAAATAACGTACCTCAAGTTCAATTTGAAGTTGTTCTATCCGAAGCAGTGTTGCATCCAACTCAGCAACTTCCAAACCAGGTTGTTTCAGAGAGGCTGTATCAATGAAAAAGTTGATTTTAGTATCCTGTGTCAGTGCAGCTTAATATTGCTTTACCCCAATGTTAACAGTGTTATTAGACATGAAAATTAAGAGGTGGGGGAGGGCGGGCTAAGGCGGGTATGTCCATCTGATACAGGCTTAAAAGCGCAAAATTATTTCAACAAAGGGGAAATAGGGTGATTTTTTCATAAAAATAGGCAAAAAATAGAATAATAAGATATATCAAATACAACCTTTCGGTTTTCGGGTGAGGAAAGAAGAAGCAATCCTTTTATCAGAAATGTTACATTAAACTTTATAAATAAAGATTACACCAATGTTATAAAAAATTGTGTTAGAAAAATCATATATTTTTCTTTCATACAAATATTTTTTTCATAGAAAATGTCTTATTAATAGCATAATTGTCTTCATTAAGTAAGTTCAATTTCTTTATTATACTCTCTCCCTTTCATGGGTTTAAGAGTCTTTATAACACTAGTACATTCTTATGTACATTTAATCCTTATAATTATACTATCTTACCTTATAGGGTGAACGTACCGGTGGTCGGACGATTCTATGTTCGGACATCACTTTTGAAAGTTCGTACATAAAAAAGTATTCGTTGATAATACTTCATTGGCTATGGGGTGTATTTCTTAAGATCTACCTAGTTGTAAAATAAACTTTAAGGATCGGCAAACGTTTCGGCCCAAGTGGCGGCAATCTTCAGTGCCAAATAGTAATAATGGTCATGCAATTAAGAATTACTAATTAATAATATAATATAATAATAAAAACATGCGTCGACTTATTCAGACAGGCTTTTATGGCAGTGGTTGCTTAGGTAGTCGAAGAGAGCCTCACAACGTTCAGCCGTGCGCGTGCGTGCGTGTGTGTGTGAGTAACTCGTAATATTCAAGCTCTCAGCAGGTTCCCCTATCACAGTATGCACACGTCCCTTTACTACCTATGGTAAAGTACACTTTATTTATGACGACTTTAATAAACTTGACTCTTAAGTTATAAAACAATCATGTTACAAGACTTTTTGATTTGTTTAATTTATTTATCTATTTATTTATTTTAGATTGTTATGTTCACTTTAGATCTACTGAATTTTTAAAACTGGAAGCACTTGAACAATTGTTAAAATTATTGTTTTTTATTCACAAGAACGGAAAACTGTTCCAAATAAATTATATTTCACTTTGAAATTTTTTATAAAGCACACTGAACTTATAAAAGAATTTGGTCACAAAACTTTTTGATTTGTCTAATTTATTTACTTGTCCATTTAATTATTTATTTATGTGTTGTTATGTTCACTTTAGTTTCACTGAATTTTTTAAAAAACTTGAAGCACTTGAATAATTGTTAAAATTATTATAATTTTTTTTTTAATTTCACAAGAATAAAACACTGGCCTAATTAAATTATATTTCACTTTCTAATTTTTTAATAAAGGGCCACTGCACTTACAGAACAATTTTTTCACAAAACTTTTTGATTTGTCTAATTTTTTTATTTATATATTGTTCTATTCACTTTAGTTTTAATGAATTGTTGAATTTGAAACACCTGAACAATTGATTATTTTTCATTCACAAGAACGAAACACTGTCCCAATTAAATTATATTTCACTTTCTGTTTTTCAATAAAGGACAAAGCACTTGCAAAACAATTTTGTCACAAAACTTTTTGATTTGTCTAATTTATTTATTTATATATTGTTATATTCACTTTAGTTTTAATGAATTTTTGAATTTGAAACACCTGAACAATTGATTATTTTTCATTCACAAGAACGAAACACTGTCCAAATTAAATTATATTTCACTTTCTGTTTTTCAATAAAGGACAATGCACTTGTAAAAAAATTTGGCCATAAAACTTTTTGAGTTGTCTAATTTATTGATTTATATATCGTTATGTTTACTTTAGTTTAAATGAATTTTTAAAAAACTTGAAGCACTTGAACAATTGTTAAAATTTGAAATATAATTTAATTGGGTCAGTGTTTCGTGGTTGTGAAAAAAAATAATCACTTGTTAAAGTGTTTCAAATTTAAAAATTCAGTAAAACTAAAGTGAACATAACGATATATAAATAAATAAATAGATGCATAAATAAATTAGACAAATCAAAAAGTTTTGTAACCAAATACTTTTATAAGTGCAGTGTCCTTTATTAAAAAGTTAGAAAGTGAAATATAATTTAATTGGGCCAGTGTTTCATTCTTTTGAAATTTAAAAAAAAAATAATAATAATTTTAACAATTATTCAAGTGCTTCACGTTTTTTAAATTCAGTAAAACTGAAGTGAATATAACAACATGTTACGAGCGATTCGGGCAAGCGGGTTGTTTTTCTTAGAAAAATAGCATTGAACCACATAGTGAAAAAAATCTCTCGCACTATGTTGCTTTGACGCCTCGACTCAGCTAATTTACGAACTCCGAAAACCAAATGCAACCTGAGCCGAGGCGGTAAAGCGAGCAACTTAGCAGCTCTGGCTGCCCGAACTGAATTCCATAGCCTCTCGACGAAATAAAAATAACTCGAATAAATAAAGATTATTACGTGATGTTAAAGTCTAACAGCGCTAGGACTTTAACATCCATTTTATTCGTCTTAATATTCGCCCTACGGAATTGTTATTAAAAATTACGAATCGGAACTGAATGATAGAAATACATTATAAGAATGAACACACATTTTATGCATGTAAAATGTGTGAAGAATGATGAGGAAGAGAGAAGGAAAGAGAGTGTAAAGCTCTTGGAGAACGGAGGGCGAGAAGGAGTCAAATAATTCAGGGGATGAATCGCTTTCCGCGGATACCGTGGCTTGCTCGCCGATTCTTGTACCCATGTTTCGTAGATTCACCCCCCGTCCCTCTGCACCACCGATTGTCTCGCGCCGCATTCCATACTAGTGTGCAGTTTCTACACGTTATAGGCACCAATACCTCGATGCACTCGATCAGGCACCGCAAGGCCCATGCTCCATACTATCCCTTCCCGCTCCGCTCCGTCCCACGCCAGCAAATTGACCATGCCTTTCTTGACAGCTGACGTTCAAAACAACAACACGTGCTGTATCAATTTAGGAAATAAAAATCCACTGCTATTTTCCAAAATTAAAATGAAAGAAAATATTTTTTTTTCATTTTTATCAAGCTAGAGAAATCCGAATTAACGGATTCTATTTAAGTACTCTAGCATAAATTCTAAACTATTTTAGAATAATAAAATAAGGTAGCTAGTAGTTATTAATTATTAACTCTAAAATATTGAACGCAACATTGATTCTAGAAATTCGGGAATCAAGCAGAAATAAGTCAGGCGATATTTCCGTCAGAAAAAATTCACTTAGAAACAGTGCATGGCAACACCTTCCAATTTCCTGCCTCCTACTCCTATCACCTATGTCCAACCAAAATTTCCTTATCTAAGCAAAAACCCCTACCGATTTCACCTGGCGGTGAATCGACGATGCCCATCGAGGGACATCAAAATTCGCAGTTTGTGGGGTCGTCTTGAGGAGTAAAGGTGCTCCAAAACAGTAGACTCTACCGCCCGTCCGTGGGTCCGGGACTTTTATCTATAAAGTTAGATTTCGCAAATCGGGCTGGTCTATCCCAGTAAGAGCATTGGAAAACGCCTGGAGATTGTAAAGTGCGCCACCCGGGGGCACTTCTAAATAGATTAACGAACGGACGTTAAAACTAAAATCTCTCATGCGGCGAGAGCCGACCGGAAGGTTGAGGACGATCGAGGGGTGACAAATTAATCTCAAGCCGCAGAATTTTTCTCGCGTGACAAGGAATCTGTCATCGACGTATCAATACGCAACTCCGTCTCTAATCGCGAGTTAATCGAGAGCGAGCATGCCCGTCATCTAAGACTGGCGGACCCTCCTCAAACTTGGAACCGGCAGAAAGTGAGTGAAGGACTAGAGTCACCTAAAGGTGACGAAAAGTGAAAGTTTCGGCCCAACTCGAAATAAATAGATGCAAAAGACTCCCACCTCCCTCTCCATTTTCTTCGAGCTGGTAATCTAAGGTAACATAGGGCACCTAGAAAATAAGGTAATATAAGGCATCTAAATTATAGGGTAATCTTATGAATTTTTTTCAAATAGTAGGATACTATTCAGGTGCAGGTATTAATTTCTTGTGTTATCAAACTTTAAGATTGTATTCTTTTGGATTTTTGTCATTTAAAAATAAATTTCGAATTACATAGGATCTTGGGCCTAAAACCAGTTTCCCTTTCTTTCTTTCAAAATCCCCCTTTTTTCAGAATATTTAAATAAAAATAAAGCGCAAAAACGATTGCTAGTGGCAGTCTAACCGACAGGAAGAGGGTAAGATTCCATACAAATAAAAACAAGTCTCTCGGGACTTGGCAGCTTCTAGCCTCCGGGATAACAATAATTAATTATGTTAATTAATTTTGCTCGTTCGTGGCACAACATATAAATGAATAATTAAATAGACAAATAAATAAATTAGACAAATCAAAAATTTTTGTGACAAAATTTTTTTATAAGTGCAGTGTGTTTTATAAAAAATTACAAAGTGAAATATAATTTAATTGGGATACTGTTTCGTTTTTTTGAATAAAAAACAATAATTTTAACAATTGTTCATGTGCTTTAAGTTTTAAAAATTCAGTAAAACTAAAGTGAACATAACAATCTATAAATAAATAAATAGATAAATAAATAAATTAGGCAAATCAAAAAGTCTTGTGACAAGATTGTTTTATAACTTAAGGGGACCTTCTCATATAGATGGGATTTGTAGCGCCTCATCTTAGCGTGTGGATTAAAAGAAAACTATTTATTACAGGAACATGAAATTTTAAAGAGATTCTGTTCTTTATTGGCGTTTACTACAACACGAATGGTTTTTAAAAATTATGTGTCAGTCCCAAGATCTGAGCTGTCAAAGTGGACCATGCAGTTTTTGCAAGGGTAAACGGCGTGCAGTATAGAGCTTTGGGAATTGATTCTGGAAAAAAAGTGTAAAACATTTTTTGTTTATTTTTGAGTCCTCTATAGAATGACTCTATTGAAATCGATAAAAAATTTTTATTACTTTTTATAAACAAAATTTGCAAGTTGAACATTTTGCAAAATACGTTGTAAAAATTGTAAAACAGGGCTTTTTCATAATAAAAAACAAGTCATTCTATAGAGGACTCAAAAATAAACAAAAAATGTTTCACTTTTTGGTCCAGAATCAATTCCCAAGTCTCTACACTGCACGCCGTTTACCCTTGCAAAAACTGCATGGTCCACTTTGACAGCTCAGATCTTGAGACTGACACATAATTTTTAAAAAACCATTCATTTTGTAGTAAAAGTCAATAAAGAACAACATCTCTTTAAGATTGCATGTTCCTGCACTGAAGAGTTTTTTTTTTAATCCACGCGTGAAGTTGAGGCGCTACAAACCCCATCTATATGAGGTCTCCTTAAGAGTAAAGTTTATTAAAGTCCTCATAAATAAAGTGTACTTGAGCATAGGTAGTAAAGGGACGTGTGCATACTGTGATAGTGGAACCAGCTGAGAGCATGGATATTACGAGTCTACTCACTCTCACACACACACACGCACACGCAAAGCTGAACGTTGTGAGGATGTCTTCGACTACCTAAGCAACCACTGCAATAAAAGCCTGACTGAATAAGTCGTTGCATGTTTTTATTATAATATTATATATTTTTAATTAGTAATTCTTAATTGCATGATCATTATTACTATTTAGCACTGAAGAGGGCCCCCACTTGGGTCGAAACGTTTGCCGATCCTTAAAGTTTATTTTACAACTAAGCAGATCTTAAGAAATAGACCCCATAGTCAATGAAATATTATCAACGATTTCATATAGAGGGTCAATGAAAAATACGACATGTCTTTCAATATGTCACAGCTCAATAAAAAAGTATTAAATTTTACGAATTGTTAAAAAAAGGTTAGAAAAAATAAATGCCCATCTCTTTTATATGACAAAATTTTTATAACATTATAACAATTTTATTCAGAGAAAATAAATGTCCGACCACTGATACGTGTCCGGAATCCAATGCGCTTACCCTACTTACCTTAATTTGTACCTAGTTATTATGAAAAACGAAAAACGACCAAGAACTTTTGAGACCAGAAAAACCCAGGAATGACAATGAGTTTTTAGAACCTTTAGTAGAAAAACATATTGAATTAAATTGTTATACGATTTTGAAAGAGTTTAATTTGAAACCCATTAAATGTTTAATTATTCAGTTTTCAATGCCTAATTCAGGAAACGTTTAATATTTAAAACTAAATTTAAAATTAAAAAAAATTTTCAACTTTTTAAATTTTAATTTTCTGAAAACGTATGGAAAGTTCAATTAAAATCAACAAATTTTGCAAACTTTTGCTGAATTCCATTGTTTAGAAGATCATATACCCTACCTACTCTGTAATAAATAAATTACTCTAAAATATGTAAAGAAATATGTATATAAAGATTTCCATAAGGTTGAAATCTGAGAAAAAATAAAATAAAAATAAAAATTAGCAAGAAACAATGAGTGTCCTAGAATTGCCCCGGATTCCAAAATCATTTTAGGACAAATTTAAGCATTTATAACTTGTAGGAAAATATTCATTTCCAAATGAAACTTTTTATACGTCCTCAAAATATACTCTTGAAGATATTTCAACAGTTCAAAAAAATTCAAACCCTTTATCTGACTTTTGGCAATGCGCAAATCACGAAAACACGCTCATTTTGTCCTAGCGTTGCCGCAGTTGACGGTAGTCAATTTTACACTTTTTAAAGAATTTTTTTCACTCTTTTATTATTTATTTCCATTTATTTGTAATTTTTTCATATTTATTGCAAGTACAAATATTGGCATATTGTCATATTTTTATATTTTTTAAAGCTTAGAATTGATACTTTAGAAATTAGATAATTAAAAATTAAAAAGTAGGTACATAATTATACAATTCCAAATTGAAAATAGCCACAAAGATCAAATCAAAGAATTATTCAAAAGTTCGAGAATTTATATTTAGAAGAGTTTGTAATTTAAAAATGTCCAATTCAAAGCGTCCAAAGTTCAATTAATTTCAATTTTAATATATTTTACAAATTCTTTAGTGTTCCAAACTTGAATGGTTGAACGATTCTTTTTTTGATGCTAGTAATTTCTCTGCATATAGGCATGATAGATTCCACAAAAAAAAAGGAGGGAGGCGGCTAGTGCTTTATTATAGGTATGTTCAAATACAGAGTTAACCCAAATATCGTCGGGTGGGAGCAACAAGGTTTTAGTTCAGCGAGAGAGGCAAAAAGGTTCCTGTTCAGCGAGAGGGGCGTAAAGGTTCCGTTTCGCGAAGAGAAGCAAGAAGGTACCTTTTCAGGAAGAGGGACAAAAAGGTTCAACTTCAGAAATTAAGCTAATGGAGGTTTCTTTAAATATATTTTTATATACTTCTAGTTTATTAAATCATTATAAAATTAACAGTACCAGAAAGTTTAAAATGTATACTTTCTGGTACTATAACTTTTTTAATATTACTTATATAATTACTTTATTAAATATACTTAAATAAACCTCTATTAGCTTAATTTCTGAAGTGGAACCTTTTTGCTCCTCTTCCTGAAAAGGTACCTTCTTGCTTCTCTCCGCGAAACGGAACCTTTTTGCCTTTCTCGCTGAACAGGAACCTTTTTGCTGCTCTCGCTGAACTGGAACCTTGTTGCTCACACCCGACGATATAATTCTCATTAAACAAAACTGGTTGTGTTGGTTTGGTTTATATTGTTGTTAGTTTAACAGGTAGCAGTTCGACATACGTTCTGCTTCTGCTGTACATCCCACCTGGCATTAAAGTGGATGCTATTAGATCCCTTGTAGAAATAATTCAGGAAATACCGGATTTTTTGAACTTCCAATTAGTGATAATTGACGATTTTAATTTGCCTGGGTTTTAGAATTATTCTGGGAAAAATATCTATGATGTTAGATCTGAATTATAAAATAAAAGGAAATAATTTTTGTTACTATTTCGTTTCTGCTGATGGTGATTGTGGCGGCGCATGAATATTCCCCAAATTCTATTTTTCCTAACGATTATTTTACCTAAATTTGTTTTACCGTGTAACATACGTTCCAGGCAAATTCAAAAATTGTTGAGTCGAAAACGAAGTGAAATAAGTTTTATGAATTCATTTCATAAAACCTATTTCAACGTCCAATACGTAGCCACAAGTTAAGAACTTGGCAAGGCAACATGACCCCTAATGATAACATTCCTCGACTCAGCACTTTTGATTGCCGAGGTAAAAGAACTAAGCTGCTCTGGAAGAGGAAATATTCCTAATGAACTATTTTCAAAACTTTTTAAAAGCATAATATTCAATTATGCCTTTTTATTATAAATTACACCCTTATGTTTTTTGGGGGTTTCTATATGCTCGTATTAGTATTTTTGCATTATCTGAAAA
>JBAGKK010045769.1:0-10299 GCA_037177015.1 Euceroptres primus
TGGAATTGTTTGATAAAAGTGTATTTTAAAATATACTTAATCATGGAAACAAACTGCTTAGAAAATATATCAAAAGTCTATATGTGGATGATTCTCCAAACATTATTAGGTATGTCTGGGATCTATAAAGAAATATGCACGTAACATTATGACCATGAGAAATTATTAAATACAAGGATATCCACATTTTACCGATGATTTTTTTCAACTTACATCTTATTCAATCTTTTCAACCTATATCTATATTCAGTCTTATATCTCACAAAAAATTTAAAATGTATGTTTGTGCTTGTTTTTGTTACAATATAAAATTAAAAGAATTTAAGAGATTTTTTGGTAGACCTGTGAGATTAAAAAATGATTTTTCGAGTCTTTAAGCCAGTGTGATTAGTGTAGTGCCTATGGGGAATATAAAAGGATAAGTGCAACATTTGTTAATTTTTTTTTTGTGTTTGCTATTACTCTTCTTTAATCACAAAAGAAACTTGAGGGACATCAAAGGGAAAAAGATTTTATAATAGAGTCAATTTTTAGGCAATATTGTTGAAAAAATTTAGTCTTTTAAAAGAATATCAGTCCTGTATATATGTGCATATTTTAATCACAAATTTTTTTTAATTATGCATGCATTTTCTACTACATTATTTTCCCTAATGATGAAGTCTAAATTGGTTTCGAAACATGTTGGAACGCTGTAGTAATATATATGTGTATGTATGTATAATTTTCACGAAATTGAAATAGTTTTTGTTCCAGGTGAAGCATTTATTAAAACATTTTTAAATTCTTATTTTGTCTTCAATAATATTATGGATGCATTAAAAATTTTCTATTCACAATAAGAAACAAACTCACATTCTGCTTTTTTGTTAAATAGTATGTTGCATTACAAGGAATGAAACACAGCGATTGCAACGAGTGTGAAGCTGCACTCACACGAGTTGCAATCGTTGTGTTACATTCCGAGTAATGCATATTATTTTTCATAGCAAATCTATTGAAAATTTGAGTTTCGGTACCTGTAGAGCAAGTTGAAACACGGTGTTTGTATCCCTAGGGTTGAAACATTTTGTTTCATCCGTGTTTCAACCCGCTCTACAGGTACCGAAACTCGAAGTTTCAATATAGGCGCGATGAAAAAATACTTCCTTTAAACGTGAAGTGGCAGCCATTAATAACGGCTTACCTGAGGTCAAGACTTCCATGAATAAATAATTCGGTATAATCATTCAGATAATGAATTAAAAAAGAAATGATTATTAAATTTTGCAACCATTATAATAATTATGTATTTTTTAAGGTTTCACTTGACTCTAAATGATGAAGTATCTATTTATTTTAATTGGGTTCATATAGATTATGATTTATTGTAAGCTTTCAATAAAAAAAATTTCCAATTTTTTTAAATTCAAGTGAATCAGTAGTTCAAATAAAATTGTTTACTTATATTAAAGATTAATCGCTTCCTTTTCCATTAATTTAATTAACGAAATAATTTTTCTGTGCTATCTCGGAAATAAAGTCACTTTAAAAATTTTAAAAACGTTTCAATATTAAAGTATGTAAATACTATAAATTATTTCTTAATCGCTCCTGAATCGAAAATTGTTTTCAATCGTTTTCCATCTAATTTTTTCTAAAGGGAAAAGCGTCCCCTTTTTTGGAAAATCGCCCAAGCAGGTAAAAGTTATTAATAAAACGGAGTTTTTAAAATATAAATAACATATTAACCTAAATCGCTAGGCAAGAGAGAGATTAATAAATTATTTTTACAAATGTAAAACTAGGTCTAATTGATTACTAAATAATTTACAATATAATAAATTTGATTTAATATACAGATAGGTCATTTATCGTGAAATATAATTTCATCTATTGGATCAATAATTTCTTTAATTAGAGTAATTTATTTTAATTTTTATTGTACGAGAAAGATTAATTTCTAAACGTTGTTATTTATAACAATTATGTATGGTCGACTAAGAACCATTTGTAATAGAAAAATGAATTTTCTGAACAGTACCAAAGTCTGGGGTTTAATGTCATTCGTATAAATTCATTAATTGAATGAATATTAATAAATCCACCTTTATATAATTCATATATAATGAAAGATCAGTAATTTTATATTAAATTAATATAAATAAATTATATACATACATGATATAATTTAATATTTCAAGATTCTGCATCTCCCAATATAGAATGATTATTTAAATTTAGAGATGACTGTACAACTTTTTTAGCATGTAAAATATATAATTCATATATAATTGTATATTGTATATGTAATTTATATATAATGAAAGATCAGTAATTTTATATTAAATTAATATAAATAAATTATATAAATGCATTTAATTAAATTACATTTAATTTAATTAATTTAATATTTCAAGATTCTGCATCTCCCAATATAGAATGATTATTTAAATTTAGAGATGACTGTACAATTTTTTTTAGCACGTAAACTTTATCGTCCATCAAATTTACCATATCATCGTCTATGTAATTTATTTCAGATACACCGATGATTCCAACTCAAGTGGTCAGTTGAAATAACTGCGGTCAAAGTTATTATTGAAAAAAACCAGAATCTACAATTTTACTGAATTAAATCCAGAATCTCACATCATCGTTTGAAAAACTCTAACGGCGACCACATCATCAAAGAAAAATGCTTCAGCAAGAAACAACAAATGCTCTTTCAATCGACATCGTCTTTCAAAACGTCGAATGCACTTTCAAGCAATTTCAAGGTTATCGAACTCAAAAGAAACGCGTCCTCCATGGGGTCAGTGGATCCTTCAAATCTGGAGAGTTGACAGCTGTAATGGGACCATCAGGTTCCGGTAAAACCACATTACTCAACATCTTGACAGGTTTCCAAAAGAATTTTGATGGAAACGTATCCTACCACAGTGATAGTAGCCAACTAAGTTGGAAAGCCTTCACGAAATACTCTCGCTACATACAGCAAGAAGATGCTCTCCACGCCTTCTTTTCTGTCCACGAAACAATGTCATTCGCCGCAGAACTCAAACTAGACAGGAATCTGAGTCGAAAGTCTAAACAGAAAATAATGGATGAAATATTAAGTTCTCTGGATTTGATAAAGACAAAGGACACACTCTGTGGCAATCTAAGTGGAGGGCAAAGAAAGAGGTTCAGTATTGCCCTAGAGCTGATAAATAATCCTCTAGTAATTTTTTTGGATGAGCCAACCACTGGCTTAGATATCGTAGCAGCGATGCAATGTGCCACAGTTTTGAAGAATCTAGCTAAAAAGAATAGAACTATAGTCTGCACTATTCATCAACCCAGCACTGCAATTTATGAATTGTTTGACCACGTGTACCTAGTTGCAGATGGTTGTTCTGTGTACCAAGGAGATCCAATGAAGATAGTGGATTTTTTCAGCAGTGTTGGTCTCACCTGTCCAATGTACCACAACCCATCGGATTATGCCATGGAGGTGATCTCCAAAGAGTATGGGGATTTCAACAAAAGACTGGCTTCTGCCCAAGACTTATCCTGGAGGAAGACTGTAGAACCTGTGAAGAATGTGAAGACTGTAGAGCAAGAAAGAAAGAAAAGTTTCAGTATAATGAATTCACCTTCTGAACTGAACAAGGCAGGAATTCTTTTCAAATACTGCTTGTTTCGATATTACAGAGACTGGTTTGGCACGTTGTTAAAATTTATAATTTACACGACTGCACCGGTTCTTGTAGGACTGACGTATTTTGACGCTGGTATGAATGCTATGAAAGCCCCTATGAATATTGGAATGATTGTCTTGGTAGCACTGGTTCTGTTTTATTGCAGCATAATGCCAGCAGTTCTCAAGTTTCCCTTTGAAGTTTCGATTCTCAGGAAAGAAAGTTTAAACGGCTGGTACAAAATTAGGACATACTATATCTGCTTTCTTCTGATTCATCTAGTCATGCAGTTGATCCTGATTACTTTGTTTTTAAGTATTTTGTATATCATGAGTAATCAGCCGCACGAATGGAGAAGGTTTATCATGTTTGAAGTTATGATAGTTTTGATTTGCTTCATTGGAGAAGCTATTGGTATGAATTTAGGTATTATTTTTCACCCTCTTGCCGGTACTTTTGGAGCCACTGCAGTTGGCATGTTGAATATTCCTTTTTGTGGGTACTTTATACTGTTTTCTCATATGACTCCATTTATGTACAACGTCAGTAAAATCATGTTCTCAAGTTATTGTATGGAAGGCTTACTTCATGCGATTTATGGATTCGATCGTAAAAAGCTTGACTGTCCTAGCGATCAAGACATCTGTTTCTATCGGTATCCGAAAGTTTTGATGATTGCAATTGGACTTCATGAACAGAAATACGCCCAAGACACATTGGTATTGTTGGGTCATATTATTTTTCTTTTTACATCTGCATATTTTTTACTAAAAAGAAAGGTATCGTCCGTATAAGGTAATTGGTGGGCTGTGAATTTAAAGTTTAATTAAGTTAAGTATTTAAATTAAATTATACTCGTTGATTTTGTGGTAAATGATGAAACATTTAATAATAATTTAACATAAATTATACTCGTTGATTTTGTGGTAAATGATGAAACAGTTATTTTATCATCAGACGTTTCGGTAGTGAATTTAAAAAATAATAAAGAGATATAGGAACTTTCTGTTTACATATGATACATACTTTGCTGGATTTAGAAACTAGAAAAGATTAACCAAGAACTGACGGAGCGAATTTTAAAAGAAAATTCTAGGTTTCTATTTGTTGTAAATATTTTATTTTTGTTTCGTAAATAGTCAAAATCAGAAAATGAAAAGCCGAAATTTCAGTGACGCTTTTACTCGAATACCTCTGCAACAAATACTTATTGATAAAATTCTGATTCGAAATTTTTTCAAGTAGAATTTGAATTGTAAAAAATTAATTTATCTCATATAAAGGGGCTGTTTTAAATTATAATTATTTATATTTAATGCATAAGTATTTACTTTAAATTTTTTGAACCGATTGTTTTATTTATATTTATTATTGTATTTATTTATAATTAATTGGGGTTATTTCTTTATCTATAGTTCTTAATTAAAGTTTATTTCTATCTCTAGGTTTAATTATTAAACTCTCATGCTTTTTTGGGAGTTGACCACTCGATTTTTAACAGTACACCAGATTTCAAAATTTTAAAGATTTCAAGGATTTCGAAAGATTTTAAGAGATTTCAAAAGATTTCAGAATTCAAAGATTATATCCTTGAATCACCTTTTTGCAATCATATAAATAATAAAAATAATATTAGTTGTAATTACCCATTATATAATGCGACGGTCTCAAAATGAAGCATTTAGAAAATATCTCAGCATTGGTACAAGGTAGCCCTATTATTGGTCCATGTATTTGCAATAATTATGTAATAACCTATATTGTAGCCACTGATTGTTGGGCTTATGATTTTTCAAAATAAAATAAAATAAAAGGTATTTTAAAAGGTAAAGATTTCATAAAATTTCAAGACATTTCAAAAGATTTCATGAAGGCATGTATAACAGATTTCAAGAGTGGTTTTAGCCCCTCATGTTTTCACTAAATATTTTATTTATGTAAAATTGTAAACATATTTGGACAGATTATTTATTATTGTAAAGATAAGCTTGTTTTTAATCTATTTAAGTGTTACCAAAATAAAGATGTATTAATTTCTAAAAGTTTCTTGAACTGTCTTTTTTTTCGTCACGAAAAACTTTCATCCAACGTTATATTTAACAAAACTTATAAACAAAAAACAGAATTTGAAATGTCAAACAAAATATATCTTCTCTATTACGATTTTAACGAAGATCAAAGATCGGCGTTGAAAAAAAAAAGTATATATCTTCTAAGAAAATGGTATAACCAAATTTCTTGCACTTGTTTTCAGTTATTACCTTCGATTACGGGGGATTAACCCGCAAAGACCACACTCCATTTGCGCATACGTATATACCACACTAGTGCGAATTGGGATTTCGCATTTTTTAATGTTAATAATTCGTACATAAATAAAGTAATTATAACTTATAAGATACGTTTTTTTGGGATAAAAATTACTGAGAAATGCAATGGTAATAGAAATAAATGTAATAAACAATTTTTAAATAGCAAAAAAAGAAAGAAATGAGAAGAACTTTTCTGAAATGTCACACTTGTTTGAAAATTTTGCTGGTGCGAATTCGCACTAGTGTGGTATTTGAGGGTTCAAGATTACAAATGATATTAAAAAACGTAACTGTCAAGTCAGTTTTAAAGAAACTTCTTTATTTATCCTGTATTATATTTATCTCTTTAACGAGGAAGGAAAAAAGACTTTGGCTACGTCTTAATTTAGATGATTAGAAAATTTCATTTCAGTAGTTTACAACAAACAAACTGGACGAAAAAAAGTTCTTTTGAAATTGAAATTGTATATTATTGAATATTATTGTATATTATTGAAGAATATTATTGTATATTATTGAAATTGTATATTAAATCAGAGTTTTTGATAAATTGTTACAGTAAATTCTGAAACAGTTCTGACACCTTAATTTCGATTCTTAAAGGTAAGTTTGAATTAAACTATTAATTTGAATTAATTATTTTAAATTATAAACAATTATTAATTTTAATCTACAGTAAATTGAAAATTTTCTTTACCCAAATTAGTTATTTAAAAGCCTAAGATTTTTATTTTCATTTCAAATCTAGATTGAAATTGAAGATTACAAATCAAAATCTTTGGTTTACAGATTAAGATTTTTTTTAAAAGATTTTTTACAATTAATCGGACAAACTAATTAAAAATTTATCATTCTTTATCAAAGTTTTATTATCAATTTTTTTCACCACGTGGAAAAAAGTACTGATAAAAAATGTTTCAAAAAGAAGTTTATGAATATTAAAGAAATTTTCTTACTTTGGAATGAAAAATGTGACATTCTCGTGCGACATGTTTTTTTTTCTTTTTACGTAAAAAGTAGAGTAATCATGAAAAACTGAAAGAAACTGCTGCTTCGATTTATTTATCAATTTATGTAAGAAGGAGATGTTAGAGACGAATCTTATTATCTCAATCATGATCTGAATGATGCATGTTGTATTACTCACTGTCTCCTCTATTTTTTCAAAACACAAAAACCGACAAAAAATTTAATAAAGAACAAACCCAGAATTCAAAAATCGACTAAAATTTATATAAATACCAACTCGTACTTTGAGAACACGATCAAAATTAAAACCTTGAAATAAAAATGGATCAGATTGAAAAACTAAATGCTCGAACCATTAACATCGATTTTTAAACGAAAATTAAAACCTTGAAATAAAAATGGATCAGACTGAAATGGATCCAACAAGAAGATGCTCTCCAGTCTTTCTTCACAGTCCTTGAAATAATGTCATTAGCTGTAGAGCTCAAACCAGATCGTAATTTGTGTCGTCAAGCAAAACAAAAATTAATGAATGATATTCAAACTTCCTTAGACTTGATAGACTCAAAGAATACACATGTTGTCTCAATCTAAGTGGAGGAGAAAGAAAAGATTCAATATAGCTCTCGAGTTGGTAAATAATCCTCAAGTCATGTTTCTGAATGAGTTAACCACAAGATTGGATATCATGGCAGCACTGCATTGCACAAAGCTTTTAAAAAATCTAGCTAGAATGAATAGAACTGTAGTCTGCATTATTCTTCAACCCAGCTCTACTATTGTATTTTTGAAATGTTTGATCACGTTTACCTACTTGTTGAAGATCGTTGTGTCTACCAAGGATATCCAATCAAAACAGTGAACTTTTTTACCAGAATTGTCCTCATTTGTCCAATTTACCACAACCCATAAACTATGCGATGGAGGTGATGTCTAAAGATTATGGAAATTTGAACGAAAAACTGGTTGCTGCTCAAGACTCTTCCTGGAGGAAAATAGACGAGAATATTGTTAAATTCGAAAATCAGGATAGTATCACCATAACGAGCTCGCCTTCTGAAATATACAAAGTTCGAGTCCTTTTGATGTACTGTATTCTGAGGTTTTGCAAATACTGGTACAGTACATTGTTGAAGTTTATAGTTTATTCCACAGCACCTATATTTATAGGTTTGACATTTTTTGATTCTGGTAAATAACGCTTCTAAAACTGTTATAAATTTTGGTATGGTTGTATTTATATCAATAATTTTGTTATATATTGCAGTCTGATTCCAGCTGTTTTGAAATTTCCTCTTGCGATTGTAATACGCAAGAAAGAATATTTAAACGGCTGGCACAAAGCCAGGATTTATTATGTCTGTTTTATTCTAATTAATCTGCTTGTTCAAATGTTCTTCATTGGTACCTTTTCAAGTATTATTTACGTTATGAGTAGTCAACCATTGGAATTGAGTAGCTATTTGATGTTCAAAATGACGATAGTATTGTTTTGCTTTGTTGGAGAAGGTATTTGACTAATTCTTGGCATTTCGGTTGATCCAATTACTTTGCTTTTATTGTCATTGGTGCAAGTCTGATAGTTTCTTATGGATATTTTACATTATTTATTCACATGTCACCATTTATGTATCGCCTTTGTCAAATGACGTTCTCCAGTTATTTAGAAGGCTTACTTTATGCGATTTATGGATTCCATCGAGAAAGGCTTGACTGTTCAAAAGATGTACCATATTGTCACTATCGAAATCCAAAAATATTACTTACTGATTTAGCTCTCGAGAAGGATAAATTTTCACTAGACATTGCGGTACTGATAGGTCATATCATTTTTCTTTTTATCCTTGCATATTTTTTATTGAAAAGGAAGCTTTTTTCAATGTAACTTAAAAATATATGAGGAAATTAGTGGATCTTTTAAATTTAGTTTTTGGAAGAAAAATAAAATAATTGTTAGTTGGTATTTAGGGAAGGCTATATGTAATTAGATGCTTAAATTTTATATAATTTAATTAATTTAATTTCAATACTTAAAAATTTTATTTAGAGTAACTTCAGTTTTGCTTTTACTGCTGACATATTTGTATTCTACTGATGTCAAATTGTAAACATAAGATTGATTTATTCATGTAAATGTAGGAAAATAAAAAAATGTATTTAATTATTATATTATACTGAAGTTTTGTGGAAAAACTTCTATTCGAAAATGTATTCCGTAAATTGTTTTTTTTTTAGGTTTTCTTTAAATAAAATACTTTCCCAACCAGGAAGTAAATTGCACAATACATGACAAGCAAACTCTTCTTTTCTCCATACAAGATTACGTAAGAAACTACAGACTTCCCCTCTCTCTAGAGAGAATATAGCTACAATTATAAAAATTACTGTCCTTTGAATCCTAAAGTAATTGAATGGTATTAAATGTTCGTAATTTACATAATCACAATTACAAATATTTGAGAAATTAAAGTATTTCTCTACAATAATTATAGCAAGTCAATAAATTATCACTATGCCAAACAATAAAACTGATGGGGTTTCGCAATAATAAAATAAAGGATATTTGATGATCATGATCCAAGTTTTTTTTTTTAAGAGAATTTTTACTTTAAAAAAATGTTTTCCTACCTATTTACCTAAATAAAAAAAGGGTTTTCACATGTTTTCAGTATAAAATCAATCTCTTGTGTTTAAATTTCACCAAGTGACCTTGAAATAACGTTGATACCTAAACATTGACAACTTAATTGACTAATATTCTGAGAAAGTGAGGTTAGAAAATTTGATAGATTCTAAACTAATTAATTGCAAGACGAAACAGGTAGACTCATTGAAGAAATCAAGTAGTGAGTGTTTTTATAATGCAGAAAAACCATTTAAACAGGAAACACTGTTTTTAGTTGTGTTAATTATACATATTTTAATGAACTTAACCTCACCTGAGAGTAGAGCAATACTCAGCTGATCGGTGTTTAAATTCTCCACGTATTTTCCCAAATAATTATTCAATACCCAGGCAACGAGTCCCTCCAACATTTTGAGAAATGTGTCTTAATTTTTGCCAAGTATTGCAACAATATCATGTACAGGAATATGAATATGCAAACTCGCTCTCGCGAAGATTGCGACTTGAAGGATTCGTCGAAAATCGAGATGCAAAAGAAATAACAGCGATTTCAAAGTTCGTTCACGAAAGCTTGACATTTAGACGAATCTTGCTAAACGTTTTTTATTCAAGTTCAATTGTTGTTACTTGATAAATTATTAAAAATGTAATCTTCACCCGTGACCCGCACCACATAGTTGTAGTATTTTTAAAGATGAGGATACCGTATGCATGTGCTATATGTTGCTAT
>JBAGKK010045780.1:0-10299 GCA_037177015.1 Euceroptres primus
AAAATTTTAGGTGCGTGATTTCATCACGTGATGAACTGCCGTCTTTGGAAACACTTAGAATCAAGATCACGGAAGAATTTGAGGCGCGTAACGAGGCGAATCGAAATCCGGTTCAGCACGCGATGGCCGCGAAAAAGTGGGGAAACAGAAAAGGTGACCCAACAGAAAGTGATTCTAAGATGAAGTGTTTCAAGTGCGATAAAATTGGACATCGGGCTAAAAACTGCAAGGAAGCAAAAAAGCCAAAACAGCAAACTTCAAACGCCAGTAATTCCAACGAAGACTTGTCTATGCTCACAACGTCAGATGAGCCAACAGACAAAATATTTAAAATCGAAAACGATGTGAAGTCCGACGCTTGGTGTATCAATAGTGGTAGTACATCTCATATGTGCTACGATATCGATTTGTTCGCTAAAAGCAATTAAAATTGCAATCAGGGAAAGGTGAACCTAGCTATCAGTGCAACCACGGAAATACTAGGTAAAGGTACCGCGTCATCAGCGACGGAAGTGGACGGCGGAAAAAAAATAATAATATTTCGCAATTCCTTACACGTTCCGGATTTACGTACGAACATCGCCTCGGTGGGAAAAATTATCGATAAAGGCTATCAGGTAATTTTTACAAAAACCAAGGCCGAAGTAGTTGATCGGAACGAAAAAGTGTTGCTCACCGCGAAATGTGAAAAGGAATTATATTATTTTCGAGACCTAAGCGTCCCCGAGTATAGAAAGATTTCTGAAGCAGTCGTCGCGGCTAGCAAGCCGAAAAAAAATTCTCTTGAGGATTGGCATATTAGGCTGGGACATTTGAATGTCCAATCTCTTCGTCAGGCAATCAGAACGGGATCCATTCAAGGAATCAAGGTCGATGATTCAAGCGAAGATTTCGAATGCAGTGTCTGCATCAAGGGGAAGATGTGTCGTCCTCCTTTTCCGAAGGTGTCTGAAAGAGTGTGAGGTAATATTCCTCAGTCACAAGAGTGAAGCAGTGGGTGAGTTTGAAAATTTCAGAGCACTTGTGAATACGCAGCTGGGAATAAAAATCAAAGTTCTCCAATCAGATAACGGAAAGGAGTACGACAATAAAAGTTTCAACACATTACTCCAGAAGCACGGAGAACGGAGTTTCCGAAAGGCGCAATAAAACTCTGATGGACACGGCAAGGTGTCTTCTGATAGAGTTAGGATTACCAGCAACGTTCTGGGCAGAGGCTTTCAATACAGCGAATTACATCCGCAACAGAACACCATCTAAAAGGCTTAACGGAAAGCCATACGAGGCTTGGTTCTGGAGGTTGCGCAACCTCCAGATGTTGCGCACTTCAAACGTTTCGGTAGTGCAGTGTTAGTGAAGATCAGGTCACTAGGTTTAGGAAAAATCGAGCCGCAAGCAGAAGAAGGGATTTTCCTGGGATACAGCGCGGAATCCAAGGCGGTACCGCATTTGGCTAAAGGATAAAAGAAGAGTTGACACATCTAGGGATGTCACTTTCTTGGAGGAAACTCCGATCCGTTCGACAGAGGGTTGCAATGATTTTCGTCCGGAAGAATATCCCCAGCGAAAATAGTCCAATGATTCTGACGAAACAATGCAATGAACCCATTGTCAATGTTGATCTCTGCAACAATCGAGACTCGGACCATTCGGTCAACGAAGATGTGCAGGAAATTCAGAACGATGACGGTGGCTACGACGAAGAAGATTTTTTGGAAGGCGAGGATTTCCACGGATTTGAAGCACCAGCTCCTGTGGAGGCACCGAGACGAGGAAGGCGACACAGAGTACTCACGGGACGACCCGGCAGACTAAGGAAGGTCTACGGTACAGCAGGCAACTGTGACGAGATGGTAAACGAAATCGTTTTCCATCTCGTCACTGTTGCCTAACAGAGATTCCAGTTATTCGAGCATTGGACAGTCGAGAGTCGAATGAATGGATGACAGCCATGGCTAATGAGGTAAGGTCGATCTCCTGAAAGACACTTGGGATCTGGTCGATAAATCACAGGCATCAGATGCGGTGGGCAGTCGTTTCGTTCTACGTAATAAATATGACACAAACGGCGCCTTAGAAAAAAGGAAAGCCAAAATCGTCGCGAAAGGCTACTCTCAGCAACACGGCAAGGATTTCCACGAGAACTATGCACCAGTCACGCGTCTGGAGTCCATACGAGTAACGATCGTACTCGCAGAGCAAGCAGGAATGCACATTCGACAGTATGACGTGGCGACGGCGTACCTCAACGGTGAGTTAAAGGAAGAGGTTTTTATGGATGTGCCGGAAAGGCTGGAATAAGTTCTACAGTACGTCGTCAACGAGGAACGGAACCAGGATGCATCGGTCAACAGAGCCAAAGGGATGTTGCAGGAACTGCGACAAGGCAACAAGGTCTGCCACATAAGAAAAGCTCTATATGATCTGAAGCAGGCTGGCCGAGCTTGGTACAAACGTTTGGACGGGGAATTACGGGCTTTAGGAGCAGAACCGACAAAATTGGATCCCTGCATCTATTTGGTAAGTGAGATGGGAGAATTAATGATAATTGTCATTTATGTAGATGACATTCTGTTGATGTGCAAGGATTTAAAAAGGATCTCGGACTTTGGACGTAAATTGGCGGATATTTTTGAAATAAAGAAAATTGACGAACTGAAATGTTGTTTGGGGATGGACTTCATCAAGAACGACAAGGAAATCCTCATCAATCAGAAGACGTGCATCAAGAACATTCTTCAGAGATTCGGGATACAATATTGCAACTCTCTCACAACTCCTATGGATGTCGGGTCGAAACTTGTTAAGGATGGCAAATGGTTGGACTCAGATGGCGAGAAACCCCCTTATCGAGAATTAATCGAATGTCTATTGTACTTGTCAGTGGCAATGCGTCCGGATATAGCTCACACGGCCAGTGTGTTAAGTCAATTCAACGACTGTTTCAACAAGACTCATTGGAACGCAGCGAAGAGAGTACTTCGGTACTTGAAGGGCACTGACGAATATGGGATTTTCTACGGACACGAGGAGAGTCCTCTAATGGGCTACGTCGATGCAGATTGGGGAGGATCCACAGATGACAGGCGCTCCTTCACCGGATATGCATTCATGGTGAACAACGCAGTCGTATCCTGGGATTTGAGAAAGCAACGTACAGTCGCTCTGTCAACAACAGAGGCAGAGTACATGGCCATGAGCGAGGCAGCCAAGGAGGCTGTTCATCTTCGACGTTTTCTGATGGAACTCGGGACGACAGGTGTCAAGTCAACAAAACTGTGCATCGATAACTGTAGTGCACAAAAACTGGCAACCAATCCAGTTTATCATGCACGTACAAAACACATTGACATACGTCAACATTTTGTTCGAGAAGTGGTGGAATCGGGTCAAGTGGTCTTGGAGTACGTGACATCTGACAGAATGGCAGCTGAAGTCCTAACAAAGGCTTTAACCAGGCCAAAACATGTGCAGTGTGTTCGTTTTCTGGGCTTATGTAAAGTGTACATTGTTTATCCAGAGGCTGATCCAATATGGCGACCGAAATTTTCGAAAAATCCAATGAGTTGACGGGCTTGATTGAAAATTGGTTTTAGGGGGTCATTTGGGTCGCTGCATATGAATTCAAGGTCAAAATTCAAATTTTCGAAATTTCTTATCAAATATGGCGACCAAAAATTTTGAAAAATCTAATGAGTTTGCGGATTTTGATGAAAATTGGTACTAGATGGTTATTTGGGTCGCTGAATACGAATTCGAAGTCCAAATTTGAAATTTCTAAAATGCTGATATATCGGATCAGCAATTCTGAATTTTCGAAATTTTACCTCATATTCATTTTTAGGGATATAAAGATCTCTATAGTACCAATTTTTATCCAAATCAGCCAACTCATTAGATTTTTCAAAACTTTTGGCCGCCATATTGGATCCGCCATTTTGAATTTTGAAATTATTATGGCAGATTCGGATTCAGAGACCGAAAAACCTTTAATACACCAAGTTTCATGAAAATTCACCAATTTTGCATAATTTCGATCAGCCATATTGGATCCGCCATTTTTAATTTTGGAATTCTGATGCCAGATTCGGATTCAGAGACCCAAAAAACCTTTGTGAACCAAAGTTCATGATAATCGAAGTAGTATAAGTCTATTTATTTTACATGACGCATATTGCGTCAAAACGCACTCTTGGCCACTTTTTTTTTACGCAATATGCATCATACACTGTCAACGGGTTAATTTAAATATGTTCCAGCCTCTGTCCGCTAGAGCGCCAGTGTGTCGCGTAAGGACATTTATCGATTACTTGTCTACGTCTGTCGATCAGTTCAGTTGATTCATGATCAATGTGCAAGACACATCTTCTGTATCCTCCATAATTATCTTTTGGCCTTATCAATATAGACAGTTCTTTATTCGCAAGTACTACACGGAGAAAATCCTGAAGCACTGAGTGCTTTTCTATAGACGACTGGTTCGTTTATAGAAAAAAAAATTCATAAACTACTGGTTAGTGTATAGACACGAGACAGTCGTTTATCAAGAGTAACCAGTCGTTTATGCTACACCAACATGAATAGAGCAGTGAGTAGTGCGATTTACACTGCTCATTGTTCCATGATACACGACTGAGTCGTGTAGCACTCGAGGTATGCTTTTCCGATCATTAGCGAAATAAGCCGAATAAGAACGAATGCGCTCTAAATGAATCAAGATCGCGAATCGCATGCATTTTTGAATCATACGCGCTTATTTGAGGAGTAAGCGGCCAAAAGTGAAGAAGTCCATTTTTTAAAATTGATATAGGCACATATTGTATATATTTAGGATCCACGGCATTCATCCATGATGGTTATATTCATGAAAAAAAAAATGTTTCGCATTGCATTTTCAGTTTTAAAATATTGTACTTTACTAAAACTGCATAATTTCCATTTTTCAAAATCTAACACTATTTTTGCAGTATTTTCTATTTTATGAAATTGATAAAAATGAATTTTTTTCAAGAAAAAAAAGTTCTTAATGGTATCATACGGTCATACAATACTCATTTTTGACTAAAGCAGTGTATTTTAATTTTTTTTTTCTTTGAAAAAACCTCACAAATATGTGAATACTTCACTAAAAGTGAATAAGGCCATTTTAAATTTGCTAATAACTGATATATAGGACTATATTTTTTAAAAATTTAATACTTAACATTTATTTTGGACTCGGACTGACTCCAAAAGCGTTTTCACATTTTTTATATCAAACTTAGTTTTCAAGTTACAACATTTATGTAAATATCTCAAGAATACCAAAAATGGACTTGTGCACTTTTGGCCCCTTACTCCTCATTTACAAATTTGATGTGATTTATAACTTTTTCAAACTAAATTTAATTTGCAGTTTTTTTTATTGGGATTTCACAAATTAAAAATTTTTTTGCAAATTTTTTAATGAATTGTAATGTGAAACAATCTTGCTTTTTTTAACTTGCGACTCAAAACTGTGATTCGCGGTCAGAAATAAACTTTTCGGAAAGTGAAGGTATCATCGATTTATTCATTGCGTACATGACAATAAATGAATGTATTAATTTACACACGTTGTAACATTCATTTGTAGTTTTCAATAACATTACACTCGGTGCTACGATGTATTTAAATTTAACGGAGTAACGATATATTTACATTCAATATACATTCAATATTTCAATTTACATACAATATTTGGATTTATCTCTACGTTTTGACAAAATCTTTTGATTGAATTTTATTGCAATCAAGAAATTATTATGAAAAAGTAAGTGCCTAATCAATTGTGATTCATCTTGAGATTCATTAGACCTTTGAAGATGTCACGAGCTCTAATCAAATTGGAGAACTTAATAATTTTTTCTAGGGTATATATAGTTCAATTATGCAAGTATGTTTCTCAGAGTAATTACCTGCGATCGAGATAAACAAATTATACATATATCAATACAATTTTTCGTCTTAATTTACATAAGCACGTGGTTACTACTTCCCCCTTTTGCCCCTTTAAGGCCATCGCTTGGGAATAAAACATTCACCTTTACCATTGCGTGTTATGAATTTTAATTATTTTTTTATTTGGAAAAAATACATAAGCCCAACAGTCGATTAGACCAATTACAGAGCTACAAAAATTATCTTGAACTAATTAAACGCCAAGTAAACATATAGACGTCTAGTCGTGGGGTTTTAATCAAAACATATTAATAACTACAATAATTTTAATAACTATAGTGCAAAATATAATCATGAGTTGCATTTACAAACTCAGAAAGAGAGGTGAAGAATATATCAAGGTTTCTACTCTTATCTAATTTAAACATTCCATTAATGAGATTGTACATTCTGAAAAGTGGAGATCGACGACTTAATTTATTACTAATATATAACGGCTCATTTTGTCGTGTTGAATAGTTCGGAACATTAAAGGGAAGCATTTCTAGCAACATTGGACAATCATATAGACCTCGAACAATTTTAAATAAAAATAATATATCCGAAAATTTTCGCATGTCTTTCAACGACCAAGCCTCAAAACGATTTCGAAGAGATACATAATCTGAACCACGACATGGATAAACTTTATCTTCCTTCCATGCTAGATATTTTAAAAAACGATTCTGACATCTTTCAATCAGTTTGGAATATTTTTGTGTACTAGGTACCCAGACGACTGATGCAAATTCAAGTTTGGCTCTAACAATCTTGAAATAGTAACATTGCTGGTGCTGTTGTTTTAAATTGTCTACATGTATGCATATGAAAACCTATAGTTTTATTAGCAGCAGTAACAATATTGTCAATGTGTGAGCTAAAGGTTAAAAGACTATCAAAGAGCACCCCAAGGTCCTTAATCGTATCAACCCTTACTATATTCACTCCCTCAATTGAGTACTGGTAAATCAACGTAGCGTTCTTTCTTGTAAATGATACAAGTTCAGGGTGGTAACACCCTGAACTGCCGATGTAGGCCTAAATTTACGAGAAGAATGCCCATTATATACAACTTTATTTTCGCGTTCAGACAGATAGGATCTTAATAAGCTTTTTACAGATCGTGGCAAGTCGCTGTCATAAATTTTACTAATCAAGATATTATGATTAACTCTATCAAATGCTTTTGCTAGGTCAATATATACTACATCTGCCTGATCATATGTATCAAGAAGAACATGTACGTGATGAGTAAATAACAAAAGATTGGTAGCAACTGACCTGCGACGCAAAAAGCCATGTTGATAGTAAGACAAGTTACTTTGTATCGCATTAAAAATTATTTTATAGATTTCGAATATTTTGGTGAAGTTATTAATAATCGATATAGGTCTGTAGTTTTTAACAATAGAAGCATCTCCGCTTTTCAGGATAGGACATATTTTTGTAGTTTTCCAGATACTCGGAAAAGTTCCAGATTTTAGTGCAAAGTTAAAAATTGTTGTAAACGGTGTTACAGTTTTTTAATTAGTGAGGAAGGAACAGAGTCTAATCCTGATGTGTGTTTAGCTGGAAGTTTTTTTATCGCCATTAACACGTCATTTTCAGAGATCAATGATGAATCACCCATTAATTTATGTTCAATATTTATTTTTGGCTCGTTAGTTATATTACTTGGCTTTAAATAAACACTTTCAAAATATTCAGCGAAGATATTAACAATTTGTTCAGGAGAGGTATATATCGCATTGTTATAATTTAGAGTTCCAGGAATTCTAGACTGCTGTTTAAGTCTATTCACGAAACCCCAAAAAGAAGGAGGTGAGACTATTATATTCTGCTCAGCATTACTTATGTATTTGTTGTAAGCAGTTTTAATTAATTTTTTTGTTGATTTCCTAATTTCGTCATATTGGTGAAGATAGTATTGGTGTTTTGCATTTTGATATTTTTCTTTATATTTAATCTTTAAACTGATATTATTAATTATTTCACGTGTATACCAGGGGGGTTACCTATCCTTCATCATGTTAACATTATAAATTGGGATGGATTTGTTAAATTCATTATAAAGTATATCATAAAATTGCAAACAAACCTCATCAATATCCTCATAGTTTGAAAGTGTTGTCCAGTCAACATCAAATAGATCAATATATAAAGAGTTAAAGTTACAACGTTTGAAGTTATATCTTGGTGATTCATTATCTCTAACAATATTTGTGTGAGATTTATTTGAGAGCAAGTTAATTGTAAAACTAACTATAGGATGGTACATGTCCTCCGGAAAGATTGGGGTTAGGCATGTATATACATCTTTACACAGCAGGTTAGAAAAAATTAAATCTAAGTACCTGTTATTGCAGTTATTTACATTATTAAATTGTCTTAGTTCATAATTGTTGCATAAAAGAGACAGAATAACTCCTTTATTATCAAATATTCCATCATAACAAAATCTCTTGAAGTTGGGAACGTTAAAATCCCCAAGTATTAGGAGTCTTTTTCGCCATAGATCACGACAGGAGGCAAGAGAGTTTGTAAAATTATCAAAAAAATCAACTGCTAAACCAGGTGGAATATAAATGACTAATATTATAAAAACAATTTCATCGATATAATATTTTGCACCTACAATATTAATTTGTGGTGCAGTCTGTATAATTGAGGCTAAATCTAACTTGATACTTGGGAAATTATTATTAAGTGCTATTAATACACCACCTCCAGGTCTGTCAACACGGTCATCTTTGTATGTAATAAATCTTTCAGAAGAGATAAATTCAGAAGTGAAAATAGATGGTTTTAGCCAGGTCTCAGTTAGCACTATTATATCAAATTCATATAAGTTATTCGCTGTTAACAGATAGTTGAATTTAGTGTTGATACCACGGGTATTTTGATAGTATATACTTAGACTACGTTTACCTAGGATGACACTGTTTTCTGTTTCAATTTCTTGACTATTTCTGGAGTACCGTCTCTGTATAAAATCTGAAGATCTTTTTCCCCTCGTTGATTTCGATCCTGAAGGATTATTTTCAGTTTCTGGTATTGCTTTTGTTGCATTGGTGTACGATCCAAGGACATTTGTATGCTTTTGATTATGGGCGGTGGCTCGGTTCCAATTTTCATCTTGATGAATGCAGCTAATACTTCCCTGACTGATTATTCCGACTGGAATAATATTTTTGTTAGACGTATTATTGCACTAGATTGTCTCCCAATTCGGTGAGTGCGGGTGAAGGCTATTGATGACGCAGGAGTAAGAGTATGAAGAAGTTCTTTAATTTTTATTTCGTCATGATTTTTTAGTGAGGTATTATGGTCGTTAGTTTCAGATAAACCAAAAATTACAAGATTTTTCTTACGTGCAGATCTTTGACTTAATTCCTTAGTACTTATTACAATACACTGCTCCAAAATTTCATTAATGTTAGGCGGCTTTGTTGCTTGGATAGATTGCTCAATGTTATCAATTCTAGTCTCAACATCACTCATTCTTTTGATTTACTTCAATGGATAGTGTATCAACCTTTTTTGTGAGATTATTTACAGAAGATTGTACTGCTGAGAAATCATCTTTCATAACCGCCCTGTGAGTACTGAACGCAGACGAGGCTATTTGTTCCATTACTTCCTTGAAACGATCCATATTTTGTTCATTCATATTTAAAGAGTTATTATTATGACTCTCTGACGGAGAGCTGGAACGAGATCCACAACAACGAGCGAACGAGCCGTCAATTTTCCTAATAAGTTTAGAGGCACAATGAGGATGATATTTAGCTGGACAACCCGAACATTTCACAAAGTCTGATCCCAAGAGCTTTCTGCACTTGCCGTATTCACACACATCAGTGGTAACAGATAATAGGTCTTTATTATTAGAGCCTATATTTACCAAATTCGACATCACGGTCCTTCCGATTGAGGTAAGAAAAATCAGCAGACAGTCAGTTGAGTCAATCCATTTAGAGGTTAGAATAGCGATTAAACCCTTTAGTACTGATAGAGCATATAAGATCCCAATATTTTATCAAGTATATTGATTATCACAAATCAACACAGGTTTTTTCTCACTTTTATGCTTGAAAGTATGTAAAAAACTCCAATAATTTGCAAAAACAGAGGAGGGCAAGTAGACGCATGAGTTCACAGATTGGCGCATGCGCAAAAAAACGGAATTCAATGTCATGAAGTTCTAAGCATCGCCAGGACCCCATATCATATGAATAAGTTTCATCGACTCCGTAAGACTGGTAATGTTCGTCGTAGACAGTATATTTCGTTACATTTTTTGCAACAAGAAAGATTTTATGCGAAAAATCTTCAATGATA
>JBAGKK010045802.1:0-10299 GCA_037177015.1 Euceroptres primus
TACTCTAACCAGAAAAAATAGTAAGGGTATATTTAACCAGAATTCTGGTTAATTTAACCAGACATTTTTTTGAGTGTTGTTTTCTTAACTTTCAGTCGCGTGTCTTTTTCACATTTGAAGTAGAAGAGAAAATACAAAAACAGTGAAGAAAAAAGACTTTCAACAAAATTTTCCCTTGTATTTAATTTTTCAAGGTTTTACTCTAATTCGAAAGTATGTAGATTAGAGGTGTGCAGTATGTCAAATTGAATCGGTTATTTTTCGATTCGATGCAGATGAGAATCGAATCGAAGTTTTTCAATCCGACTTAGACGCAAGTCGAATGTAGGGATGGGGAGTGCCTGTCATCTGACCGATTTCATGAAATTTTACCGTCACCTGATGGTCAGCATGAAGTCGGTGAAATCAATCAACATTCGACGTGCGCCAGATCTGATCAAATTTTTTTGATTCGATCTGCCCACCGATCAGCTTCGAAAATTTGACATTCGACATGCGCCCAAGTCGGATCGAATTTTTTGATACAGTTTCAACACCGATCTGTATCGAAAAATTCGACATTCGACGTGCGCCAGATCTGATAAAGTTTTTTTGATTCGATCTGCCCACCGATCGGTTTCAAAAATTCGACATTCGACATGCGCCCAAGTCTGATAGAATTTTTCTGATACGATTTCAACACCGATCGGTATAAAAACTTCGACATTCGAAAAGCGTCAGAAGTCGGTTTTCGATCGAATCGAATTATTTTGCAAACCTCTAATGTAGATAAATTATTATCACTGTGTCACAGGGGAAAAAAACTTCACGAAAACATATTTTACATAAAAAATTGTTTTTGGGCCAAATTTCAACCGATTCTAATCAAGAAAAGCTCGCTGGACGCGGAATTGAATGTGCTTTCAAAATATTTTCGACTGTAACTTTGTGATTTTTTCTCCTGAGAAAATAAGCAATACACAGTTGAAAAGATTATTTACCCCGGTACAAATTCAAAAAAAATTGCAAATCAAATAAAAAATGGAAGAGTGCCGAATTATTATGTACATGAAAATACCCAAAAACGGGGTTTTACGTAAAAAATGAGATTTTCGAGGTGTATGGGAAATACCACCTATGCCATTGTTTTTTTTAGTTTTTCTAGGACTACAACGCATACTATGTCTCGTGAAAAGTTTCTTCAGTTTTTTTTTGTATTTTGTGACACAGTGCTGTAAATCATCAGTTAATTTAAACCATTTATTGTAAAAATTGACTGAAAATCGATACTTTTTCGAATTTAATTTGTGTCAGTTTTTGAAATTTAAAAATCTATTTTAAGCAAGTTTTTTGTAAATAAAGAAATAAATCAACAGCAGGATATATTTTTCCTTTTGATGGTATCACTTTTGGTTACATGGAAACATTTCCGGTTTCAATTTCCCCTCATAAATAATTGAAAGGACACTAATTTAAACGTTTGTGGAAATGTAATAATAGGCACTCAATCTTTTTCTCTGACAACTTGAAAATAAAGTAAATGTCTTCATTTACTTCCATTTATCAAAAGAATTTCAGAAACAAAGTTGATCAAAGTTTTTGAATATTTTTCTACAAGGAAAAAAATATTCAACAAATTTTGTAGAAAGTCCAAGATTTTCATCAGCGTTTTTTAAGGAAGAGTTACACAGTAAATTATAATTCCAAAATGTATATGTTACGCATTCTCGTGAATATTTTCATAAAGATTTTTTATTATATGTTCTTGAAGTTATATTCTCTAATAAATTCAGAATATCAAAGCTTTGCAGATCAATTTTTTTAACAATCAACAACAATTGAAAATATATAGGAAAAACAATCATTTGTCTGTGGATAAAAGTGTTGCAGAGACAAATTGATCCATTTTTTGTATCATTTTGATTCTTCTCGATTTATTGTTATGAATAATTGTTATTGCTTCAGAAAATGTTCTCCAAACACTGCAAAATAATTTCGTAAAAATGTATAAGGCACAGAGTTGAAGAGAAGCGAAAAACTTAAAAATACAATAGAAGTAAAATTAAGGGTGACTTTTATTTAAGCAATATTTTATTTTATGACTCTATAAATTTGAATGCAACGATCGTTCCTGTCAGATACAGGCGCTAAGTAGTCGTTGTAAACAAGGCGTTTATCGCGACGTGAAAAGGTTAAACGTCTTGCCCTGCAGGTGGCAAGGCAAGATAAAAGGAATCGTATAAGCAGTTGTCATCCCTGGTAACGAGGTCGACATGTTCGTGAATTCAATTTCGACGTTTAGAGAATGCCTAGAATCTCGGATGGTGACACTTTGCGGGGGTTTCGAGGACAAATAGAAAATAGAAAGGAAAAGTGTGGGACGTGTGATGTGAGAAGGAAAGAGAATTTTTCTAGTACGGCTCTGTTTTGTCGGGGCAGGATGGTTTCCGCCTTTGTCATCGTTGAGCCATTCACTTTGAAATGCATTGTCCGCCTTCATCGCGAGCAGGTATATGTTTCCGTCAACCCAACGGAAAAGTCTTGGTGCTTAACGCCGCGGAAAATCGTTTCAGCCCAGAAATGGAGCCAGAGATATAAACTCGTGGATAACCAATGCCAAGGGATTTATACAATAAATGGGATTTCAGATTTCTCTTCAAAATGAAATTCAATTGTCAAATTTTATGGGAAAATATCTATGAATTTTTGTTTAAACACTGAGATTTCTTTAGAAATATGCAGGAATCACAGGAAAAGAATGATCATCCATTTAACGCTAAATTCAAACTCAAATTGAATTGCAATAAAAATGAGTCTTAGAAACAAATTAAACCACAATATAACATTCAATTGTTCAGAGTGGCCGCCAATCAGGGAATACCTGGAAGTCATGGAAAAGTCAGGGAATTTTATTGGTCAGGGAAAAGTCAGGGAATTTTATTGGTCAGGGAAAAGTCAGGGATTTGAACAAAAAAATGAGAAAAATCATGGATTTTTATGAAATGAACTTCAGATAAGTATGGAAAAGATTTGATGTCAATGAAAATGTTGAAATTGTGGGATGAAAAGCTGAAAGTTTTGTGAAATATATTGCGGCAAAATATTGAATTACACGCTGACTGCAAAGGTTTTAAAAAATTGCGCGGAATATCTAGGAATTTCTAAAGTTTTCATGGATTGTTAAAGAATTTCAAGGGATGTAAAGGTTTCAATGGGTTTTAAAGGTTTTTGAAGAATTGAAAAAAATTAAGGAAACTCAAAAGGATTTAAAAGATTTCAACCAATTTCTTGGAATTTTTAGGATTTTTGAGGGATTTTAAAAGATATTTTGGACTTTTCAAGAATTTCACTGAATTTTCGACATTTTTGTTAGGAATTACAGGAATCACAGGAAAGGAATGATCATCCATTTAACGCTAAATTGAAACTCAAATTGAGTTGCAATAAAAATGAGTCTTAGAAACAAATTAAGCCACAATATAACATTCAATCGTTCAGAGTGGCCGCCAGTCAGGAAAAACCAGGAAATCCAGGTTTTCCAGGAATTCCAGGAAATCCAGGAATTCCAGGTTTTTCCTGACTAGCGGCCACTCAGGGAAAAGTCAGGAACTTAAAAAACAAGTTGAAAAAGTCATATATTTTTAAGGAGATGTACTTTAGATAAGTAGGGACAAGATGATGAAAATGAAATTGTGGGATGAAGAGCTGAAAGTTTTGTGAAATATATTGCAGCAAAATATTGAATTACACGCTGACTGCAATGGTTTTAAAAAATTGCGCGGAATATCTAGGAATTTCCAAAGTCTTCATGGATTTTTAGAGAATTTCAGGGGATTTAAAGAAATTTCAATAGATTTTAAATGATTTTAAAGAGTTTTAAAAAATTAAGAAAACTTAAAAGGATTTAAAAGATTTCAACCAATTTCTTGGAATTTTTAGGATTTTTAAGGGATTTTAAAAGATATTTTGGACTTTTCAGGAATTTCTCTGAATTTTCGACATTTTTGTTAAAAATTTAAAGGGATTTGAATTTTTTACGAATTTCACAAAATTTGATGAAATTTGAAGGAATTTCAAGGCATTTCAAAAGATTTTTGGAAAGTTGAAGGGATTTTAAGATTTTTCATTGATTTCTCAGGAATTTCATGGAATTTTAAGGAATTTCAAGAAATTTTAAAGAATTTTAAGGAATTTCAAATGATTTTAAGACATTTTATTTTTGCTTTTTAATGAAATGTCTTCTGCAAATTTTACAGATTGATATGAGATTTTGAAGAATTTTAAGTGATTTCAAAAGATTTCTTGGAATTTTCAGGAATTTCAATGAATTTCGAAAGATTTTTAGAAAGTTGAAAGGATTTCAAGATTTTTTCATCAATTTTTTAGAAATTGCAAAGTATTTCACGAGATTTCATTGGGTTTTAAGGAATTTCAAGGAATTTAAAGGGATGAAATAGGATTTTAAGGAATTTTAATTAAAGGATTTCAAGAGATTTTAAGGGATTTCATCGAGGGGTTTTGAAATCGATTTCTTTTGAAATCGACTTAAATGTATTAAAACCTTTAAAAGCTTTTCATATCTTTTTTGTAACAATATAAAATCTCTAGAAATCTTTTGAAATCACTTAAAATCTTTTAAAATCCCTTGAAGTCATTTAAAATTTCTAAAATTCTGCTGAAATTTTTTGAAATGCTTAAAATTTCTAAAAATCTTTTAAAATTATTTAAAATCTCTCAAAATCTGATTGTAATACTCTTGAAATCTCTTGAAGTCTCTTAAAATCCTTTAAAAAATTTTTAAAATCTTTTGAAATCTTTTAAAATCTTTGGAATCTCTTGAAATGTTTTAAAATTCTTAAAAATCCTTTAAAATTTTTTGAAAATTATTGCAGTTTCTTGGAATTTCAAGGGATTTCAAGAGTTTTGGTAGATTTTTAAGGAATTTTAAAAAAATTTGTAGGAATTTGACGGACTTTTAAGGAATTTCATGAAATTATAAAATATTTAATTTAGAGGATTTCACGAAATTTAAACTTAATTGAAGAGGTTTTATAGTATTTCTTACTTGAAAAGGAATAATTAAGGTGCACTATTTCAAAAATAAAGTTCAGATTCTTGAGGTTTAAATATATATTAATAGCCAGGAAAAATTAAAAATTGGTCATGGAAAAGTCAGGAAAATGTCAGTGAATTTTAAAAATCAAGTTTTGCGGCCACCCTGATTGTTTTAAATATTCAAAATCAGATGGAAGAAAAAAAGCTCATGGTTTTTTGTGATATCCAGGGTATTTTCTTAGAAATTTTGCACTGTATCTAAGAAATTTGTATGCAAGTCTCAAGGAATTCCGTATTTTATGGAGATTCCATAAACATTCAGAGTAATATCTACAGAAACTACATCGCATTTTTGTGAAGATTCTTTAGAATTCTGTACATTTGGAATTTTCTGACAATTTCAACAAAATCCCATTTAAATGTTTTAGAAATAATTTGTAGGGAAGACTACTCTACAGTAGGTAATATTTTACAGTAGGTAATTTTAAATAATCAGAAAACGGACGAAGAATGTTAATCAAGTTCATCATAAGATTTTGGCAATGATTATACATTACCAGACAAAGTTTTGTTTATTTACTATTAATAATAATTAATATGTAAGAGTCGCTGATTTGTATGTATTAATTTGTAAGAGTGGCCAACTGATTTTCTGCAGGTTGAAACAAATTTTTACTTATCTATAATCATAGTTTTCACCTAAATACAATTTTTCCGGGCTATGTTTTTGTATTCATAACAAAGCTGGAAATTTTAGGAACTTCGAACGCAAATTTTTATTTATCTATAATCATAGTTTTCACTTAAATACAATTTTTCCGGGCTATGTTTTTGTATTCATAACAAAGCTGGAAATTTTAGGAACTTCGACGCAAATTTTTATTTTTCTTCATATGTGAATTTTTGAGCACTTTTTATTTGACGTTGCAAAATCTAACAGTAGGTAATAAACAGTAGGTAATAATCGTAGAATTTTCCTCTCGAGATTGTCAGCAATGAAGAAACCCGACATTTACCGAATGTAGGCGAAAGATACTGAAGTGTTGAATGTTCGATTTTGACTTTTCATGGGTTATCAGTTTTAGTTAATAAATATAGAGTAGGTATCTAAACATTGAATAATAATTTAATTAAATGTGTAGAATAAAAATTATATTTAACAAATTATTTTAAAAAATAATATTTAACAAAGTATTTCTAGTGAAAAATAAGTAACTAAAAAAACGATGGCCTTCGCCATAATTGTTTCGATTAGCTAGAGGTTAAATCTGTGTATTTCTTTTTACTGTTAAGGGTATTTTATACATAATGATGTCACGAATCACTGACCGATTTTTTATTTATATTTAGCGGGTTTATTAGGAAAGAAATGCAAATATAGTGCTGAAATTTAAGCAAATAATAAGGAATTTATCAAGGAATCGATGTCTGGTGCATTTCAATTTTTATTTAAAAAAAAAATTATTTTTGAAAATTTTTCTTTTCGGAATAAAAACTGAAACACACCAGACATCGATGCCTAAATATATTCTTAATTATTTCCCAAAATTTCAGCATTATATTTGCATTTCTGTCTTAATAAACCCTCTGAATGTAAATAAAAAATCGGTCGGTATATATTGACGTCATTACGTATCACATACCCTTAAGTTTGGGTTAGATGTCTTAAAGGTTAAAAGTACTGCCAACCTCATGTATTTTCCATCGACTGAAAATGTCAAAAAATTTAAGTGAAGTGTTATTTAGTGAAAAATGATAGTTTCGGACAGTTTCTTCCCATAAAACTAAATAAACTTAAAAGCATATACGTCATAATTTATAATGTTTGATTAATAAGTCTTATTTTATCTATATCTTTTATATTATAAGCGATTACCTATTTTTGGAAAATATGGAAAAATTCGTATCACTGCAATGTCTCATAAAATTGCTCAAAACAGCTAGGTAATTAATTCATTAACTTTCTTTTGTATAGATAAATAGTCAATTGAATATCTAAGCTTCGCAAAAATTCAAAAAACTTCAGTTATTTATTTAAATTGCAATATTTATACGCCTTAGAAATTTACACTACCTACTGTAGAGCGCTCTCCCCTATACTTTATTCAAAGTTAATCCCGCGGAACATTTTACCCTGCACTGTAAAAAAATCCGTTGTAAATGTATCTTTATGTCCACTGATTCACGTGGTAATATTACACTTTTAGTGTAAAATTGCAGTGATTAACTTTGGAATTTCACACTAAAAGTGTAATATTACCACGTGAATCAGTGGACATAAAGATACATTTGCAATGGATTTTTACAGTGTGGATTGAAAACACTAAAAGCAACCAAATAATGAATTTTATGAATAGTTTTTTGTTATGGAAATAGTTAAATGAATAGTTAAGCTTTATCACAGTATAAATTCCATAAATTCCATCCATTCCATCCATAATTTCCACAATAATTTTCTGTAAAGTATATAAAAACTTTTGATATTTTTTTTACTTATTGTATAATTTCTCCAAGGGTGATAAAAACGAGAATACGTTCCATGTTTTTTGGATCTTGAGAGTGGCATAAAAGGAATAAAAAGACACAGAATATATTTGATAGAACCTCTGATAAAGACCTGCCACATGTCGAGGTCACTGATGACTATTCCAGGATCCACTTTTGAATAGTAGCAGCTAAAATTCTGTCCTATGGTGGCGTATTGCCGGTAGAAAATACTGCAGTTCAGCATTGGAGGGTATCCACAGCCTTTTACGTTTGGGAACAGCTTCGCACCAGTGAAGTACCATTCGGAGTCGTTTCCCATGAGACCTGGGAAGAGTTTTCATTAGTTGAGGGTCACGAAGACTCGATCGCACCAACCTGGTCGGAAATTAAGTACTTGCACTCCAAAACTTTCCCTTCATCACAACTTCTTCTTACATCGTATTCTTAATTTGTAACATTTCATTCTACCTTCACAAAACTTCTCTCGAATCACTTCTTCTTTTTCTCAATTATCATTCTGGCGAATTATATTTTTCCTCCAAATTACGTCTCTTAAAGGCAATCATCAATTTTTTATAAAATCTTTCTCTCTGAATCTGAATCTATTTAATTCAGATTTCCCTGATCCAAACTTAAAAGCTCTTGCAGTACAAGTATTGAGTAATGGAATGCTAACTTCTTTTTAAAAAATGAAATGACAAAAAAAGGCACAATTTTGGAATATCTGAGGAAGTATTTTTGTAGGTCTTACGGTCTTCAAGTAAAATATAAAACGAAACTATATGAAAGTTCGTTTATTAATTCTGACGTTTCGGCTAATACTGCGTGCTTTATTCAAAGAACCTGGTTGCATATAATATTAGGAATCATATAAAATATAATAATAAAAATGTTCTACATTTGTAAAAAATCAAAAGTGAAAATACAAGAAATATTTGAATTAAACAATTTTGAAGGAAACACTTTCACTTTTTGGAATTAATACATATCAAAGGGGGTAATGTGTCAAATTTTGATGTAGTTTTAAACTATGACTCCAATTTAAAAACAGATATATAAAATATTATCCGTAGATAAAAGCCTCATAAAAATTGAAAAGATTTTTCAATGTGAGATTACATATTTGATTAAAAAAGAATCTATATAATGTTTTGGGACAACGACGAACATATGACTAAACAGAAAAAAGAAATACATTAAGGGTATTTGATACATAATGATGTTACGAATTGCCGACCAATTTTTTATTTATATTCAGCGCGTTTATTAAGAAAAAAATGCAAATGTAATGAATGCAAATATAAACCCGCTGAATGTAAATAAAAAATCGGTCGGTGACGTCATTATGTATCACATACCCTTAAGGTGGTTAATTCATTATAAGGATAAAGGCGAAATCTAAAGGAACCGCAAATGAGGAAAGTGCGTGAAAGCAACTGGATTTGACATGCTTAGGGCTTATTTAATAATAGTTAGATAAATTTTTTTTATATTCATGATTTCTGTCTGTAGATTAGTAAAAATATTATATTTTTTTAATAAAAATTGATTCAATAATGTGTCTTTTTTAAGTATTTTTTCCCCCTAGTCAGAATTTTAATATTATTGAAATCGAAATCGAAGTGATGGTTTAAATTCCAACAGTGCTCTGATAAATCTGTATTCAAATTATCAAATTTACAATCTCTTTTGTATTTACAGGGTGGCGACTTGACCGGGAAACCGAGTAAGACCGGGAAATGACCGGGAATTTTATTGACCGGGAAAAAAGCGGGAAATGACCGAGAATTTCATTAAGAAACCGGGAATTTACTTTTGATCGCAGTCAAATTCAAGTTTTCATTATTTTAATAATTTTGGTCAACTCAGAAAAGTGATTTCTACTTTATTTATAGTCACAGGGCATATGAGTGTGTTTATTAGTTTACGTTCCGATTTCTGCTACCAGGCGCGGTGTTTACGAGTGCACTATATCTACATGGGCGCTGTTATTTAGGTAAATTGAAAAATTGAGTCTTGTGGCCACCCCTTCAAATCAGTTAAAATGTTAATAAAATTGTTCAAAATAAAAAACAATCAATTTAGAAAAACCAATTCAGAAACAAATTAAAAATCAAAATTTACTCCCTTCGAACTCAACAAAAATTTAGGAATTTGAAATTGTAAACGGTCAAAATGTAACTATTCTGTAAAATATTCAAAATGTCATCATTTCAAATTGGAAACAATCCAAATTGAACGATTCTAAACGTTGTTGCAAACTGGACACTTTTTAAATTAGAATTGTCAAGTTAAAACGGTTTTTACGCTACAATCCTTTATTAAATCTTTTAGGATTAATAATTGTCAAATTGTGGTTTATATTTCGAAAAATGTAAAAAAATGGAACAATGGAAATTATAAGGTTCAAAATTGAAAATTTAGCATTCCAGAAAATTTTACCGATTCACAATTATTAAACAAATAATTCGTTTTCAATTTCAAAAGTTTAAGTTTTTAGTGTCGTCTAATTATGAATCTCCGAATCATCAATTATTTGAAAATTGTAAATAATTTATAAAGTTTCCCAAAATTTTTTCCCAATTCAATACAAATGTTGAAAATAAATGTCTATCTTCCAATTAAAAAAAAATAAATAAATAAAAAGTTGCACACATTACTCTTACGAAAAATGTTGACAATATAGAATTTTCAACTCTTGAAATCCATTAGAAATCAGAGAAATGTGAGTAGCTGCCAGGGAAAATATAAATGCGTATATGTTAATAATATTTTAAA
>JBAGKK010045824.1:0-10297 GCA_037177015.1 Euceroptres primus
TTTTTCTTTCCTCAAAATTTAGATCATTTTCAATATAAATTTTAGTGCCTCTTAGTTTGCTCTTATTTATCATAACCATTCTTTTTTCCTCTACGCTGTCTAGTTTCGCAATTATAACTCTTTCTCTACCCCCACTCACCCTTGCACTGACTACCTTTGTTTGTATGCCTAGTTTCAAAGCTAAAAATTTTTCAACCCACCCTTTGAAGTCATATTTCCCCAATCCATTTTCATTCGTTTCAATTGTACCTATTTGATCATTAATTCCTTTAAGAACTATGTTGCATGCCCTATCTCGTCTATCATTTTTATACAACATCTTTTTCATCTTAAATACCTCTCTTTCTGTGAGTCCATCCGACGCGCCACTGGCCCAGCTGACCACACTTTTGCCTCCGCTGATAGCGCTCATTCGACTTTTGCGACTCATTGCGCTCTTCAGACTTCAAGTTGAACCATTGGCTCCATCTGACGCTGCCTCTCCCAACTGGTCGTCCTCCAATGCTTCCGTTTCCACTGCTACGCTCAATGTCGCCTCTAACCTCACTGACAATTCTCTCACCGTTTTTCCTAATTCTTCTACTTTTTCCTCTAGCTTCTCAGACTTTTCTTTTAATTCATTTATTTCCTCTCTCTGTGCTGCACATTTGCTTTCAATCTCTTTTTTCTCCTCTTCATTTTTCTTGCAAAACTTTTGCAGTTTCTCTTTCAACTTTTTATTTTGTTCTTGTAACTCTTCGATTTCAGCGTGCATGTCTTTCAACTCTACTTCCTGGAACGTTACTTTTTTTGCATTTTTATTTAATGCGGCATCAAGTGTCGATTGTCTTGTGCCTGGGGTTTTCGCTGGTGCACCTCTGCCTTCCATGATCAGACACTTTTCTCTCGTAGTCCTAACCTCTAAATTTCCGCCAATTTCCAAACTTTTTTAATTCACTTTGCTACTTTTGTTCACTGGAACCTTATTAATATTCACACACTAAACTACTTTCCACAACTTTCTATAATGTTTTTTCTATATTTAAACGGTAACTTCTTTAAAAAACTTGTATATCAGTAAGAGACCGCTCGAGCTACGTGTGCACGCTCTCGCGCCATTCAACCAAGTCCCATAAAATCTGCAAGTAACAAATTTCACAAATTAAAAAAACCGTACATCTTTATCGTCATCGTGTCCCGTGTTTTTTTACCGTGAGCGCACTTTTTATAAGATAATTTTTCATTGAAAATATTGACGGTAAGTACTAATTCTTCTCTATAAATACGCATTTTAAACAAATTTGCATTAGGGAAGTAACCTTTAAAAAAAGAATTCCTTTTCATTAATTTATTGTCATCGTTTCCTGGAACTATTTATGCTATATTGAATGAAGTTCGTCGGTTTGTTTGAAAAGAATAGAAAAAGAAAAAGAAAAATAAATTTCAAATACGTTTCTTGATCTTGTATATACTATATATTTTATCTTTACCATAGTAAAGGTAAAAAGTGGTAGTTTGTTATTATAATGATGCTTGTTTCTTAAATTGAAAGAAAACATATATCTGAAAGTTTCTATCTAGTTTTCCATGAAGATTTGTATTCAAAAAGCGAATCGATTATGTTGTTGGACGCATTCCGCCTTGTGTTTACGTCTTGGGAGGAAATCCGCCCTTGTCGACTTACATTCGAAGGTTTTCGTATACTTATTGCTACCCGTCCGTAGAATGGACCGGATGCAATATAAGGTGACAATGTCACAGTGTTTTAACATCGTCCATTTACCAAGACTGGCCCTATTCGTAACGTAAATTGGAAACATCTATCAAAGCCAAAGTAACAACGGTCTTGCTTGGGTGACAGAATAAAAAGTTGTTCGCAACTGATCTTGTCTCTCTAGCTTCACACAATGTTCGGCGGAAAATAACGTTTGTAAATGATGGCGTGAGGAAAATACCTACAGGTGGTCCCATTTATTTTTGCCAGGTCTCTTCTATTTTACATAAAGATATCTTTCTCTAAACGAGTTTAATATAACTTTAGCAGATTTCAGAAAAATTGAAACGATATTGAGAACTGTTGAATAAAAATAAAAGATTTTTCTTTGAAAAGAATTAGGAAATGAAACATGAGCTGAGAAAACTAGAAATTGATCATCTGCAAGATAGATAGATATTTCGTTTCCGGTATGATGTAACTTTTCCATCACACATGGATACCAATGAAGATAAGACATAATAGAGTCAGCAAGCGAATAGCACGAAAGTCTGCATGGGATTTGAGGGTGCATATGCATAAGCAAGTAGAGTCGAACGTGAAAAGTCGATGCTTGCTCCGTTTACACAACATCAAAGACAGTTTGCCCGAGTCGACTTCACACAGTCTCAAGAGGGTAGTTCTACTTGCAAATTTTTTCATCGCCTATCTGATCCTCCAGAATTAAATGCATACTAAAAAAGTTGCAGTTATAATTTTTGCATGCATGTCTACATTTTTATCTTCTCCCGTTTCCCTTCGAAACTTTATCTTGCTTTTATTTATTTACACAGCAAATTATAAGGTATTAAAAAAGTGTTGCCAATTATTTCGAGATATTAATGTGGATGAAAAAAATCCTTCAATGCATAACTTCACGTTGGTTCGTGTCAACTGTCAGTTGAAATTGAACGAATGTGGCTTTTTTAAGAACCGAGGGATTAAAGCGCTGTAGCTTTAATTGATCCAATCGGATATCAAAATTATACCTTAGGATTTACTGTGTTTTAAATTAAAGAAGGAGGGGTAATTTTAACTGGTAATTTAATTTTAACTGGTAATTAAACTGGTAAGTTTTATGTACACCTGAATTCCAGAATTCAACGAATTCAGAAGAATATAAAATATTTCAATGCAATTCAAAAAGGAATTAAACAAAAATAAAGTGAATCCAAAAGAATTCAAAAAGATTCACGTGAACTCAGAAAAATTCCAAACATTTCAAGCGAATTTAAAAGGATTCAAAGCAGTTCAAGTGAATTAAAACTAACTGAATTCAATTGAAATCCGAGGGGCTTCTCACTGAGAAATCTAGAAATCATGAAACTATGAATGTGGCAATCCTTATCGAATTCTTAAAGAGAGTTTTAAGATTTCGTTGAGATTGCTGGGATTTCCAACATTTCCGACGCTTCTCGCGATCACAGCTCTCCTGGAGAAACAAGTGAGAAACAAGTCTCAGTTGAACTAGGTACTGATCAGCTTACAATAAGTTACACACTTTTAGGTTTACTCGACCTAGAAACAAAAGAAAACTAAAAAAACATGCTCTGATATACGCCTCATTGGTGTTTAAAACTATAGACAGTATGAATTTCGTCACACTTGAAGGAAGATTTCCGACATTGCTGAGATTCCCAAAAGAGTTCTTCTAGAGTTCTCTTAAGATTTCCTATGCAGCAATCTGCGACTTTTCATTGAGAAGCCCCTCGCTGAAATCGCTCTACTTCCGCAGCACAGTAAATCGTGGAATATTTTAATCTGCAGCAATATTATTTTGATCTGAAGTGGATCATTTATTCTATTGTCACAGTCTTTTGTTTTTCGTGCTTTTTTGAGTTCTCATTTTGCTGCAGATTAAAATGATACTTTGGGATTTTCTGAGAGATAAATTGATCTGAATTTTAGGTAAATTCAAAATAATTCAAAAGAGTTAAGGCTGAATGTAAAATAATTTAAGTAAATTAAAAAGAGTTCAAGAAAATTCAATGTAATTGAAGAGAATTCAAAAAATAAAGTGAATTCGAGAAATTTCAACGAAATTTAAAGGAGTAAGTAAAAAAATTAAGTGAATTCAGAAAAATTTTAAAAACTCGAGTAAATTCAAAGAATTCAAGTGAATTTAAAAGAATGCAAGTGAATTCAAAAGAACGCAAAAGAATTTAAGGTGAATGCAGAAGAATCCAAAGTAATTCAAAATATTCCAAAAAATAAAATAATTCAAGTGAATTCAGGCTAACTGAATTCATTTAATTCGAGATAAATTGATTTGTATTTAAGATAAATTCAAAATAATTCTAAAAAGTTCAAGGTGAAATCGAAATATTTTTAAGGAAATTTAATATAATTCAAGAGAATAAAAAAATTCAAAGCATTAAAAAGAATTTATGGTAAATTCAAGATGAATTCAAGGTGAGTTTAAAAGACTTAAACTGAATTCCAAAGAATGGAAAGGAATTGAAGGTAAATTTAAAGGAATTCAATGTGAATTTAAAGGAATTCAATGTGAATTCCAAGGAATTCAAGGTGCTTTGTATTCAATATAAATTCAAAATAATTCTAAAGAGTTCAAGGGGAATTCCAAATAATTTAAGGAAATTCAAAGGAATTCAAGGAAATTCAAAATAATTCAAGAGAATTAAAAATATCACAGAAATCAAAAGAATTCAAGATAAATTCAACAGATTTCAATAGAATTCAAATGAAATCAAAAGAATTAAAGGTGAAAGTCAAAGAAAAAAATTCTCTGATTAAATTTCAAGATGCTGGAGCAAATATATTTTAAAAACTCCTTCATTTAAAAATATTCTTTGAGTTAACAGTAAATCGTGGGATATTATTTTAATCTGCAGAGATATTTCTTTGATCTGAAATGGATCATTATTCTATTGGCATAATCCTTTGCTTTTCTATTTCTCATTCTGCTGCAGATTAAAATAATGCCTAGGGATTGTCTGTGATATTAATTGTTCATAAATTAAAATATAACTAAACAAAATAAAGCATTCAAAGTGGATTCGAGGGAAGCTTAAAAGACCTAAACTGAATTAAAAAGAATTCAAGGGAATCAAAAAGATTTCAAGTGAATTCAAAAGAATTCAGAAACTAGTATACACTGGAATTCAGTACACATAAAATCCCAAGGTATCATTTTAATCTGCAGAAAAATGAGAAATCGAAAAACAAAGACTGTGACAATAGAATAAATGATCCACTTCAGATCAAAATAATATTGCTGTAGATTAAAATAAGTTCCCACGATTTACTGTGAACTCGTCCGTAAAACATAAATGAAGGGTGACAGTCCAAAAGGTGCTAAGGGACATTTTGGAAACCTTACAGGAGAGCGAAAAAACATTCTGTAAAATCGAAATCACCATTTAAAGATAAAACAAAAGTAAAAATATTCTGTCGAGATATGGAGATGCCGAATAAGAATTAAAAGTTTTTGATCCAAAAAAGTTATTCAGTTCGGAGGAAATGAAATTTTTTTGTGACGGTGTCGCGGTGTAACAGACTATTTTTCGCTTTTTTGCTCTTAAAATTAATTAAATGTGATTATTTTTATATTAAATTTGACATTAATTGGAATAAATTTTGTTGGTAAATAAAAACGAAACTAGTTAAATCACAAAAACTTCGTATTTTTTGAAAAAAAAGAAAATTTGAAAAGTTTTAGGTTAGGATGGTATACTGGAATATGGTATTTTACTTTGAAAAATTTAATTTTTTCATTTTAATTATTAAGAAACGCTTTAGAAGAGAAGTATTACTTGTAAAAGGTCAGAAAATTGCAAAAATTGAAAGAATACAATATTTTGCCTGCGTATGAGCAAAATTTTGTTATTATGAGAATACAAATACTATACTAAAAAATGCGCTTTCGAGGAAATCCTTTTAACAGGATGTGTAATCGATTTTTAAATAATTTTTGGGCCAAAAACCTATTTTCATCAAAATGTCCCTTAGCACCTTTTGGACTGCCACCCTTCAAATAGCAACGATAATATAAAAGTTTAATTTTTTTAAGATTTGAAGAAACCTCAAAATTCATAAAATGTGTAAAGTTTCCTGAATCGTGATGCAAATAATTTGGGAGTAGTTTCGTCTATCAAATTGTGGTTCTACAATGTCCAGAAGCAAGTTACAATATCCCGGCAGCGGTATGAGGTGTATACTGTGTAAACAGTGTATTCGGGGTAATTTCCCAACTATCTTCAACTTGAAGAAAAGCTAGTATGGTCTGTTAAACATAATTTAATACCGATACACGTTAACTTCTCCCTCAGAATGCATTTGATTCGTGAAATACCTAATAACAAAGTTACAGTTCAAAATTTTAAAAAAGTATGTTTTTTATCCCAAAAATGAAAATTATGTGGTTAAAAGTTTATAACTGTGAATCTAAGGGTACTTTCTACCAGGTCAGCGGCTTGTTGACCGATAAAAGTGAAAAAAAGAACTTTGCTGCAATGAAAGTATCGATTTTAATGGAACGCTTTAGTCATACCGTGCCACCAGCTTTGTGGTTTTGTTCGATATACGTTATGTCACGTCATTCGAGGCACATAACGCAAATTCATGCTGCATATAGTATCGTTGTTAAATGTTCGTTCGATGAATTTACCCTGGACGCGTGGCTCTTTGCAAACAAAGCTTTTGGAGCTCAATATCTTTTCAATTATAGAGGCGAAGAATGACACTTTTTTCCTGATAAATGTTGATTATTCATTGGAATTGAAACTCGTTTAGTCGATCTTCAAACAGTAACTTTTTCAATTCATATTGTTCCTTCTTTAAATTGAAGGAACTTCTGAATGAAATTAAGAAACCGAGGTGGAAAAATTATACATAATTTGTGTATAAATTACACAGTAAATAGAGATGTATCAAAATGATCCAAAAAATCAATTTGCCGCAACAGTTTTATCCAACAACAAATGCATATTTTTCACATACATATTCAATTATATTTTATTGTTAAAAAAAGTTTTGATCTGAAGTGGATCATTTATTCTATTGTCACAGGCAGTATGTAAAAAATTATACATACACAGTGAATGCACTGCTAGAAACTTCTTGAAAATTCAACCACTTTTCATTTACTGTGGTTGAAAATTGATTTAGATACAGCAATTGTATAAAACTTCAACTAAAGTAGTTGAAGCTTCAACCAGATATTTCTAACATTTGGATTCAGATTTACTCTGTATGCATCACTCTTTGCACAGTAACTATCAATAATTCATTACACATAAATTATATACAATTTTTCCACCTTCGCACTGCAGAATGTTAAAATAATGTTTTGAACAGAAATGCACCAAAAAATTTTCACTTTTTAAATATTTTAATGGTACTGGTATTCTAATCCTGATGTAATGTTTTCGTGTTTCAGATTTGCTCTCAAAAATCATGAAGTGGATTTGGATGTTCATTGCAATAGCAGTGGCCTTGCCAGCAGCAGCCCCTTCGCAAATGGAACGCAGTAAGCCCAGTTCGTATAATTTTTTATGAATCAATTTTTATATTTAAAGGGTAAATCTGTTAATATTTATAAATTGTAATATTTTTTATGTTTCTTAAATTAATAAATAATTAATAAAACAATTGAATAACTAATATACCTAAATTTAAATTTGATATTTTGATGTTTGTCATGAAAATTTTTTCGCGCACCAAGTCTTTATCACGAATCACAAAAAGAGAAAACAATAGGAATCCAACCTTCAAGACAGGATTTTTGTTATTCTTTCAGTGCCTCGGTTGTATGGAGATAAGATTCCCACGAGGGTTTTAATGTCAAGCAATAAAAAGGTTCAAAGGAAGATCGTCCTTTACCATAATTTCTTTCGGACTCACGTAACTCCACCAGCTGCAAATATGCTTGCCATGGTAAGTATTAACAGATATTTTTATATACTGAAAAAGCTTAAATTTAAATAAAATTGGAAAAAAAAGTTTGACCTTAACAAGAAGCAAAATTTTGCACTTTATGTGCTTCTGTAAATTCTTGAAAATAGTAACTTTTAGAAATGTTCGCAAATTTTCGGAATTTTTAAGTGACGAATGTTACAGAAATTTTTTAAAAATTAAAAACACTTTTCAGGAACTGCATAAAACTTCAGTCACGTGTCTCTAAAAATTACCTTAGAAATTTTTAACAGTGAAGTTCCTTTTATTAAATTCTCATTTTAAAATATAAAAATATTCATCTTTGAATGACCTTTTTTTTAATGATGCGAGTTACAAGTCTACTTCAAAGATTCTACTTTATCCTCATTAAAAATGCTTTTACTCTTGTGTAGTAACGTAATTAGAAGTTAGTTCTGCTAATTATGCTACTGTGCTCCTTAGTGTGTTCATTTTACCAGAATCAAGCTTCATTCTAGCGATCCAGTTTTCCTTCGACGGTTGACAGATTTCATAGTTTTTTAGTCTTATAGTTCGTAAAATTATCAGTTTTTTAAAAAACAATGTAACGAGAAGGGAAACTAACTACATGCATGAAAAATGTGTGTGAAACTCGTACTTTCATATTCTAGAAATAAATAATGTGAACGAAGAAAAAAGTTGAACATGGATTGTAAATGAGAAAAAATGTTTGTTGTTCCTGAAAATGTCAAGTATTACAAGTTCTGAATCTACATTTGCATCATAAAAATATTCGAAAAATTATTTTATTTTTATTTATTTATTTGTAAATAATTCTCGAGAATATACTTAGTAATTTCTCTAATTGTAAATCAGAATTATTCAAAAATTACTAGTGAAATAACGAGAAGTCTGCCACCAATTAAATTAGTAATTATTTCTACTAATAAGTCATTAGTAGAAAACTAATAATTTTCAGTCAAATTCTACTAATTCAATTAGCAATGTTACTAATTGAATTAGTGACTTTTACTAAATGAATTGGTAGAATTTGACTAAAAATTAATAATTTGACTAAAAACTACTAATTTGCAGTCAAATTCTACTAATTAAATTAGTAACTGTTCTTAAATGAATTGATAGATTTGATAAAATTTGACTAAAAATTAGTACTTTTCTACTAATTATTAATATATTTATATTAATAATTAGTAGAAAAGTAATTTAGTTGGTCGAAATCTTCTCGCTATTTCACTAGTAATTTTTGACTAATTGAGATTTCGAGAGATTACTATGTATATTTTTGATAAATTTTTACCATTTGAAAAATATACTGCATTGCACTCATCACTCAAAAATACATCAGATCTAAGTTTTTAATAAGTGAATCGTGAAACAGCCAGCAAAAAACATATTTTTCTTGCTCGTTGAAATCGACTGCATTTTGGCGGTCTTCCAGAAACCGATTGTACGGTGAAGTTATAAAAGCGCTGAACCTATATTATCTGGAACATTACTCAACATTAAACATCAAGAGCTATAGAATTATGGCTAAAGGACACATTTATAAGAATTTATATTATTATATTTTTTATATTTTAATCTTTTATATTGTAAATAACGTTCTCCTGAAAACGAATTTAGTAAACGAAATTTATAAACGAAAACGTTTATTGGAAATTGAAAAGTGAAATAAGATGAAATTTCCAATTTCAACGAAGCTTTTATTTTACTTTGCTTGAATGAATTTTTTTTCTTTTTTAAGATTTCAAAATATTCATATTATTGGAAATTGAAAAGTAAAATAATTTAAAATATACATTTTTGTTAAGTATGTGCCACAAAACACAAGTTTATATTTTATCTAAATTCTATTTTTTCTAGTGAATATTATCAAACATTTACGGGTGATTGACAAAAAGGTTACCATTTTAAGTTCCTACTATTTTTCACATTTTCTGTGATTAATTAAACTTTCTAAAATATATTTGAACGAAGTACTCACATCAGGGTATAATTTAGGAAAGTTTCAAAATTTTAGACAACTTCGTTTAGAAATTATAAATAATATAATTAAATAATAATAAATAATAATAAATCTATAATTATAAATTATAGAGATCGGCGTTATTTCAAATGGATTTAATTTCAAAACCAACTGAGTAATTTCGATTTCGAGAAATCTTATATTCGAAGAGAGCTTAGAAACTTCAATTTCTTCTAGAATTAAACTCAATTTCGAAAAATTCAGTGCTCTAAACGTGGCCAAAAAGGTACCAATTTGCACTGACAATTCGATCGGACAGCTGCACACCTCTAAACAATATGTTTCACAAAATGTCATATTTATCGAAGTATTAGTTCAAAGTTTTATTAAAAGAGAGGATATCTTGAAGCTGTGAAATCAATATCAAATAAATCGCGCAATCACAGATGTTTTCCATATTTTCAATAATTTTTACCTGTTCTTGGAATATTTTTAAAAGATTCTTCAAATATTTGTTCTGTCAAGGTCGAATGTCATACATTGTGAACTTTGTTAAGGCTGTGACGAACAAATATATTCCTTGATCTCTCTATTTCGTTTTTTACACTTTCTTGCACGGAGAAAATGCTGAAGCACTGAGTGCTTTTCTCTACACGACTGGTTCGTTTATAGAAAAAAAATGTTTTCATACACTACTGGTTAGT
>JBAGKK010045835.1:0-28593 GCA_037177015.1 Euceroptres primus
GACGTACTATCGCCATTTTTCACACGTCCACATGTTTTCAAAAATTTTTTCTGACTTAATGAAAAATAATTTATCATTCTTAAAATAAATAAATCGAATCTAGAAATATAAGAAATAATTATAGAGCAATTAAACAATTTTTCTAAAATATGTCCGCAGTCGGTTTCAGGTGAATATTCATGGAGTGACGGTGTATAATGCATTTTTCCTCTACGATGCACAGTGTTTCAGAATTGGATTTTTGCGGACATATCAGTCTACAGGTCACAATTTTTATTTGATTTAGACGTACTTTTTTTAAAAATTGAATCTGAATAAATTCCCCAGTGATCCCTCGAGACCGATAATTGATTTTTTGCTTTCGCAAAATTCTATGTAAACAACAAAAGTAGAAAAAATTTCATTTTCAGAAAAATCATTATTTTAAGCCAGAAAAAATGATTTGCGTAAATTGAATATTAAGGTAAATCAATGCATTTGCAATTAAAGTTCTTAAATAATCGATTTAATGAGTAAATTAATTTTTATATACAAATTTTATAAACAATTATTTTAATGTGCCATTTTAGAACAGAATTTTTTTTCTTCACTATAATTTCTAAAATTTATTATGAAGGTGGCATCTAGTTACAAAACATTTACAAAAATGATGAATTTTTGTTGTTCTAAACAAATTTTATAAAAATATACTCGAATTTAACATTTTCAAGTGGGAAAAAAAGTATTTTCTGACTTAAAATTACTGAGGTTCGTTATGAAAGTTATACAAAAATTAAGAATTTTTATTGTTATAAACAATTTTTATTAATAAATACTCAAATTTGACATTTTTAAACAAAAAAAATTTTCTGGCTTAAAATTACTGATATTTGTTATGAAAGTGTTAGCCAGTAACAAAACATTGTCAAAAATTAGGAATTTTTATTGTTATAATTATAACTTTATAAACAAATAATTAAATTTTACATTTTCAAGCAGAAAAAGTAATTCAACTACTGCAATGCGTTATGAAAGTGTTCTTTGTTTTCTATATGTTACGATCTACTTTATTTAATGACAAAACGTATTGTTATGAAAATATCATGAACAAATGCAGTTTTTATTAGCGAATAAAATATTTTATTTTTATTGTCTATTCATTTTTGTAGCTGAAAATAAATCCGAACATTTCAATCAGGATTGATCAAAGAATACGCTGGCCTTAAAGAAGAGTATGAAAATTAAACGTTTATAACAATAACAATTATTAATCTTTAACAATGTTTTCTTCTTGACTGATACTTTCATAACAAATATCAGTGATTTTCATATCAGTTATTTTACTTAGTTGGCATCCGGGATCACTGGAATCCCACACCTGACGTTACCTCAAGAATTCTTTTTCACTGAAGCTCAACTTTAGTCAAATTTTTTACGTATTTAACAATTTGTTTTTCGCAGAATGAATTATACTTTCAAAAAAGTTTAACTCATAAACTTAAAAAATCCTCAAAAGTTAGCCAGACCCCATATGCCAAATACGTAATTCTAGGGAGGTGTGCCAAATAAGGGTAAATCCAGAAAATATTTCTTTTTGTTTAAAAATGTCAAATTTGAGTATTTACTCATAAAATTGGTTTATAAGAATAACAATTCTTAATTTTTGACAATGTTTTGTTAGTGGCTGACACTTTCATAACTAATATCAGTAATTTTAAGCCAGAAAATATTTTTTTCTGTTTGAAAATGCCAATTTCGAGTATTTGTTTATGACATTTGTTTACAACAATAAAAATTCTAAATTTTTAAGAATGTTTTGTTACTGTCTGACACTTTAATAACACATCTCAGTAATTTTAAGCGAGAAAATACTTTTTTCTGTTTGAAAATGTCAATTTCTAATATTTGTTTATAACAATGACAGTTATTAATATTTGACAATGTTTTGTTACTATCTGACACTTTTTTAACAAATATATAAAGCCAGAAAATACTTTTTTCTCACTTGAAAATGTTAAATTCGAGTATGTTTATAAAATTTGTTTATAACAATAACAATTCTTAATTTTTGTCAATGCTTTGTTACTAGATGACACTTTCATAATAAATTTTAGCAATTATAGTGAAGAAAAAAATGTTCACGTCCTAAAATAGCTTATTGGAATAATTGTTTATAAAATTTGTTTATAACAATTAAGTTACTCATTAAATCGATTACTTACGTACTTTAATTGCAAATGCATTGATTTTACTTGATATTCAGTTTACACAAATCATTTTTTCCGGGTTAAAATAATGATTTTTCTGAAAACAACCTTTTTTCTACTTTTGTTGTTTTCATCAAATTTTGCAAAAGCAAAGAATCAAATATCGGCCTCGAGGGATCACTGGAGAATTTACTCGGTTTCAATTTTGAAAAAAATGACCTGTAAACTAATTTGTCCGCAAAAATTCAATTCTGAACCACTGTGCGATGCACAGGAAAGCAACAAACCACAGGCATGTGATTTTTTGCTCCTTTTTCAAAAATTTTTCCGGGTTATCGGGAAAAAACCTTGTCACAAAACCTGAAGCGACATTATTCACCCCAAAATGAAGCGATTTATAACAAAAAATTTTTGTTTTTTTTACTTTACCAACCAAAATTACCATTTGACTGAACTATGTCTCCATTATTTATTATTATTTAAGAAATTGATGAGATTTTTGCTATCTCGTTCCAACAATTAAATTTTTTTCAAATAACCCTAATAAGGATTTTTCGAATTTTAATTTTGTTACTAGTAATATTTACCTCCTTTGTCGATAAGAAATGTATCAGGTTTTGAATTTGGACCAGACAAAAAATAATCTGGGTGAATGTAATCATCCTGAACAAAAATCCATGATTGCAGAGGAAGTTCATCAGGAGTTCTGGATCCAGAATCTTCATGTAATTGGTGTACATTTGCTTCACTTGAATTGGTAACAATTGCACGACGTTTTCTGCCATACGATATATGCCTGTTGTTGCATATGGTCTGAAAAAATTTTTTAATTAAACTAATCCAATAATAATTATATAAAAAAAGAAATGTCGGAGAATTATATTATATTATTTTAATTTTCATTTGATGCTTTAGAATTCATTTTTATTTCTGAAGAATAGTTTATAATTTTAATATTTGTCTTGAATTATATAATTTGTTTTGGTATTTCTTTATAGAGACAATCAACTAAGAAATGATCAACCAATACTTTAATTATCAATCTTGATTAACAGTTTGAATGAACTGCTTCTCCTTCAATTGCTTTTAGGAAATTTAATTACAGGTCACTTACTGGTTCACATTTTTCTAAACAGAACTTGACTATAACACTGAATCCAACTCGCTGACTGTTAGGAAATCTAAACGCACTGAATTCACCAATTAACGATCTCTTATCGACTGGATCTTTCAAAAGAGCAGGAAATACATTAGGATCAATTGGACAACCCATTTCGTCGAGAAGAAGAATGGATGCATCTCCGGAAGCACTGCTTGCTACTAAATGACCTGCTTTAATGTCGTATGTCCCTGAAAAAAATTATTATTTTAAAAAGTGCGTCTTTGGAATTTAATCGATATTATTAAGTTACTTATTAACTTCCTTTTTTATTCTTTATTTACCATTGGGAGGCAGGATTTGAATTTTAAGTATAAGTTTTTGCCCCAATTTCGTAACTCTCGCTTCTTTCAGAAATTCATCTAAGATTTTCATCTGAACAGTGGGCACTTCTGATGAGGTGTTTACTACTGTTGATATTATTGGTGGAATACCTGCACTAAAATTGAATAAAGTTTATTAATTTTGGACTTCTATTATCGAACACAATTATTAATATTACAATAATAAATCCAGTACAATATTTAATTCAGAACAGAAATACATTAACAATTATTGTTATTCATTTAAAAATTATTTATATTTTTATTAATTATGAAATTTCTGAAAGACTTACTCTGGATTTAGAAACGTGAAACTGGAATGAACAGAAATGTTTCTGGGTTCTGGCATCGTACCATTATCCAATGAACATCCAACTTTTACTGCCTGGTCACCTTGTCTTTGAATAATGGGATTGAATTGCACGATGATGGTGGACCAAACCATAGTATGTGTTCTAAATAAACCAAATTATTTTTATAATAAATTTGAGGAAAAAAATTTCTGAAAAGGAAATTTTTATCGTTTTTTCATACTGATTATCATTATTGATTGAGTATGCTGGAGTGAGACCACAGTTCATATTGCTGGACATCAACTCATCGATTTTTGGTATTGGCAAACTGAGAATTGTCAAATTATCTCCATTTCCTTGGATTCCACAACTATCACTGAATCCACTGGCATATATTCTTCCATGAAAAGACTCCGATGTACCTAATTCGACAATTAAACTCGAATTGGTGCATCTTACTTTCACTAAAAAAATAAAAAGTAATTGTGTAAATTAAAACAAAAAATTAATAATAACTATAGTCATTTTACACAAACTTTGAGAATAAAGAAATGAATTTTCTCCTAGAAATCTCAGGGTATTATTAAATCATTTCAAAATTAAGACTCCAAATGAAAATTTTAATTGCTAGATTGTTTCTGTTTGCAATTTTTTTTCGATGCAACCTGATAATGAGTCTTTTTTTAACGAGAAAAATAATTTTAAATAATTATTTTCGACTAACAATCAAGACAAGGTTCTCGTTCTTTGTAAATTGCACCAGGTGTGGTGACCAACGAACTAGCTCCAACACTTATAGTGTCCTCAGATTGTAATAGACATGTAGGTCGATTGGTTTTTTGATCAGGAACTATTGTGTAACTTCTACAAACAAAACCATCTTTGCTTTGATCACACCTTTCCTCACACTGAAAAATAAAAATTAAATTATTAAATTAAAAAGATCTTTTAATATTGCATTTATTTATTTTATTGTATTTTATTAAATTTGTATATTAAGTAATTAATTAAAGTAATTATTAATAAAAGCTGTTTATCTTACTTGTTTAATATCGAGATCTGGTATTTCAAGATCTGAAAGTGGTAAGGATAGATTTCGATACTCAGCGTATGAGCAATAATCATCCTTTGCTGCAAATTAAATACACAAATCAATTATTATTTCAAATCCGAGGGGTAAACCACTCAATTTTTGAGTGTACACCAGATTTCAAGATTTCAAAAGATTTCAAGATTTCAAAAGATTTCAAAATTTCAAAAGATTTCAAGAGATTAAAAGAGATTTCAAAAGATTTACAAAGATTTCTAAGATTTCAAAAGATTTCATGAAGGCATGTACAACAGATATCAAGAGTGGTTAGCCTCTCGAGTGAAAGAAAATATCAAAAGATTTCAAAGATTTCACAAACATTTCACGAATTCAAGAATTTTGAAAAAGATGATTTTAGGAGATTTCAAAGATTTTAAAGATTTCACAGAACTTCTTGAAGTTCACAGAATTTCACAGAATTTCTTGAAAAGGTTTCAAAAAACTTTCAAAAGATTTCAAGGATTTCAAAAGATTTTAGATTTCAAAACTCTCAAAGATTTCATGAAGGCATGTGTCAAGAGTGGTTAGCCCCTCGAGTATCAAAAATTTCAAAAGGTTTCAAAGATTTCACAAAAAATTCAAAAGATTTTAGATATTTGAAAGATATTTAAAATAAAAAATTTCAGAGATTTCACAAAAATTTCAAAAGATTGCACAAAAAAATTCAAAATATTTCAAGGGTTTCAAAAGATTTTAGGAGATTTTAAAGATTTCACAGAAATTTCAATAAAATTTCACAAAAATTTCAAAAGATTTTAGGAGATTTTTAAAATTTTTTAAAATTTTAAAGATTTCAGGAAGGCATGTTCACCAGATTTCAAGAGTGGTTAGCCCCTCCTTTAAATTAAATATAAGATCCGTAAACACACTAAACAGGTGAAAAATAGGTTGAAACCTATCGAAATTCTACCAAAAACAAAGCTGAAGATAAATTGATTTTGCCCATTTTTAAAGACATTACAAAAAAAGTGAAAATTCAAAAATTTCTTTAAATTGTGAATAACTTTTCAAGTAATTAAAATTGTTTCAATTTCTTGGGCTTTTTTAAAGTCAAACATCCTTGGAAGTGAGACAATATGCCTATAGAAAATTGTTCAAAATTTAACTAAAAAGAATTTAAAAATTTTGAATTTTTATTTTAATTAAATTTTATTTTTTTACTATTATAACACTTACAAATATCATGGCACTGACTTTGCAGGTACTCATCTCTGTACCAAGAGGCTCTATAAGCTTGAGGTCTAATTCCTCTTTCGCGATTCGAAAGAGCACATTTTCCTTCTGTATCTCCTATTGTGAGATCGCGACTAGTTCGAAATTGGGCTGATTTACATATTTCCCCTGAAATTTAAATTTATATAAATTTAATCTTTACTTTATTTTATTCTATTCGATTTGAACACATCAGACAACAGGCATTAAAAAAGCTCCTAAATGGAAAGATCTTAATTTTTCACGGCTAGCCTCGATTAAGTTCAACCCAAAAGTGTTTGCACATCCAGTTTCCCTTTTGTACGTATTTCCGCGATATCCCCCGGTTATTTTAAGCCAAGAAAGAAAAAAATCGTACTACGCGTTTTTGAGAAAAAAGGTTGTTTTATTTGTGACAAATAAAAATTTCATTTTACTCAAAAATGACGCAAAATATGGATAGCCGTTCATAGTTGAAAATTGTTTCCCTTCCTAAAATCTATAAAATTATACCTTTACCAGATATTTATCTTGTGTATTTTAGCAAATTTTTCAAAAATGGGAAAAAACGATAAAAATTGACTGAAATAGCACTTAGTTTATAACGAACTTAAACATTTTAGTTTTAAAAACGTTTGTTTTTACTTTAGTAGCAATGTGAAGAACATGTTTTATGAGATTATTAAGTTCTCTAAGCTTCAAAGTAAAGAAAAATGGGTTTTTATCTCTAAAATTTAAGAAATATTTTTAATAATTAAAAATTTCATTTTTCTGGTAAAAGAAGCCAAATATAAATGGTAGGTCATAGTTTAAAATTGTTCCCCATCCTGAAATCTACGAAACTGCACCCTTACCAGATGTTTATCTTGTGTATTTTAACAAAAATTGTTAAAAAATAAAAATAAAAAATCTATAAAAGCGACTAAAATAGCATTTAGTTTAACGAACTTCAAAATTTTATTTTTAAAATCGTTTGTTTTTAGTTCAGAAACAATGTGCAAAACATGCTTCATGAGATTATTAAGATTACTGAGCTTCAGAGTGAAGAAAAATTTATTTTTGTCTCCAAAATTGAAGAAATATCATTTTTAACGATTGAAAATCTTATAAACGACGCCAAATATGAATAGCAGTTTATAGTTCAAACTTGTTCCCCTTCCTGAAATCTATAAAATTATACCCTTACCAGATGTTTATTTTGTGCATTTCAACCAATTTTTTCAAAAAAATAGAAAATATCAATAAAATGGACTAAAGCAGCATTTAGTTTAACGAACTTGAACATTTTATTTTCAATATCTTAAATATATTACTAGACATGAAGACTTTTGTAATGGCAAAGAGCAAGCATGTTTTTCACATTGTTACTGACCTAAAAGCAAACGCTTTTAGAAATAAAATGTTGAAGTTCGTTAAAGTCAATTCTATTTTAGTCGCTTTTATCGATTTTTTCTATTTTTTTTTGAAAAAATTTGTTAAAATACACAAGATAAACATCTGGTGAGGGTATAAATTTGTAGATTTTAGGAAGGAGAACAATTTTGAACTATGAACTGCTATTACTATTTTGCTTCATTTTTGAGAAAAATAAGATTTTTAATCGTTAAAAACGATATTTCTTCAATTTTAGAGACAAAAATCAATTTTTCTTCACTTTGAAGCTTAGGAAATTTAATAATATCATATAACATGTTCTTCACATTGCTACTAAAGTAAAAACAAACGTTTTTAAAACTAAAATGTTAAAGTTCGGTAAACTAAATGCTATTTTAGTCAATTTTTTTCGATTTTTCCTATTTTTTTTTGGAAAAATTTGTTAAAATACACAAGATAAAAATCTGTTAAAGGGGTCTTCTGGTTTGAAGGGTTCAAAAAATCGATGTTTTTTGAATATTTCGAATCTAGAAGCTATTAGAAATGGGCCCTTTAATTTAAAGGATTTCGGGAAATACACTTTGTATAAGTAATGTAACGTTCAACACGGCCGCTCGCGGTCTTTTACAGAAAAAACTAAGGATAAAATTTGTTGCAGGTAATTTTTTAGAATCGTAACTTTTTATTCAGGCCACTTCACGTCTTTCAAACTACATGCGTTGTCATGGAAAAACAAAAGAAAATTTAACCGATATTTTGGTAAAAAACATTTTTTGTATGATTTTTTTATTCATGCTTTATTCCATCATTTATGTTTAAACGCGTTTTCCAAAAAGACGTGTTTTTAAAAAGTTTTGGTAAGACTTCGACTGAAAATATTTGGAATATCGGATTTTTTAAAATTGTTCATTAGACATATTGCTAGGTCAGGACACAAGCTCTTTTGAAAATATTTTTTTGTAATTTTTACAGCCTTCACAAGCTCAAAAAAGTAGGTCGAAAACAATTTTTTTGTAAGAAAGTAGATCATTGTCAGAAATTTCGAAATTTTCAAAAACCCCTGTGTGAGTATCTGGCCAATGTAAGCATAATTAAAGCCATATTTTACTTTTTTTGTTTAATGCAATTTAAATATCAGAAGCCTAACCACAAAGTCGACAGTGACATATTTGCAGTGGCGCGGTCAAGGACGCTCCAAGGTCGCGGGTGTGGAAACAATTTTTTTTAAAACATCATTTCTTCATTATTAAAAATGAAAAAAATCTTTTTTCTCAAAAACGTAGCATGATTACGATTTTTTTCTTTCTTGGCTTAAAATAATCGGGAGGCATTCCCGAAACACGTACAAAAAAGGAACTAGATGTGTAAACATTCTTGGGTTGAACTTAATCGAGGCTAGACGTGTTATGTGCTCCTTACTGTTCAAAAATAATTAAAAGATAATTAGAACAGTAAGAGGAAAACAAAAACGAAAATATTTCTGTAATATTAAAAATTAATAACATGTTTTTGAGGAACTCTTTCATTTATTAATTAATTTGTTAATTATCGATCAAATATTACCTGATTTTAAACATTTTTCGTAGCATTCTCGTCTGGTCATCAATGTTGGCAACCAGTCGGTATTAGTATCAATGAAAATCGCCCCTATCGTTCGATCCACTTGCCAAAGTGTCGATTTTTTACATTTTGATGGAACTGTAAATTAATTATTGCTTATTTAATTTCTAATAACAATATACAAGTTGTTTGAATTTCTGCTAGTCATCAAACATATTTTTATCGGAAAAATAAAAAATACGTGACAATTTTTATTCAGAATACACAATTTCCAAAAGTTCAGCAAAATTAAAAAAAAATTTATTTCCTCATCCCCGGAAATAATATCTTTTGACAAAATAATTATGCCGTATTTATCTTCGAAAAAATAATTTGAGACTGCTAGAAGCGTTTTAGAAATAAAATTCCGATTTGTAAATACCAAAACTTTTTTTTCGAAAAAACTAAAAATACGGGGTAATTGTTTTTTCTTACAGTTGCAAAATTTTAAGTAGGAATCAGAAAAAAGAATAATAATAAATAATGTAAGTTTAACTCGTCGTGCAATATTTATTTGTACAAAAAGGCTTTGGATTTTATAACCCTCATGAATTTCGTCATCGACGGAAATAGAATTTTTAGAAAAACAATAATTTAAAATTGTAATTAGAAATCTTATTTTTAAGACGACAATACTAAGGATCCTGCTTCGCTCGGAAGAGTAGCAATTCTTTGTTTCTTGACATCAGTATCCAACACGATTCTATCTACAGTTCTTCCGTTGATTGGCAATTAGCTAGCTATTGTCTAGGACCCAAGTGGGGATAATTATGAGAAATTTCAATGCCCAGACGGTTTTCGTGGTATCAGATAACCAGAAGTACGTTGAAGAGTATTAAAAAAATGAATTAATAAGTGCATTCTCTAAATCTGAATTAGTGAAAAATGAGCCACTAATTTACTTTAGTCAAAATTTCTACTAATTATTAGTAATTTTTTAGTAAAACTTTAGTAGTCGGAAACTACTAAAAAATAGTGAAATACAACTAATAATTAGTAGAAATTTTCACTAAAGAAAATTAGTGGCTCTCTTTTTACTAATTCAGATTTATAGAGAGCAGATTGCATTACATATTTTCGCATCTAATAAGACCAGTTACCTTTAATGCAGATTTTGTGATAAAAAGTGACATTGGGTTCCGGCACAAAATCGTCACCATCTGGCTGGACACTAAAGCAACCACTTCTAGCTGTGTCTATAATAAATGCCTTGCAATTTGCCTTTTTACACCTGTAATGAAGAAATTTATTATTGAGATGAAAAAAAAAATAACAGAAGGAAATACTATTAATAATTATTACTAAGACGAGTTTTTATTGTCTTTATTGTAAACAAGTTCATGGAATAAAATGAATATAATCCATAAATGTAAGGAGGGTTTATTTTCATAGTTGTGTCTTTTAAAAATGGAAATTAATTTAATTTACATCTGTAGAGTAAATTTTCTGAAACATGTCTTTTAATGCAGGAACACGTTTTTTAATTGTGATACTAGAATTAAATGCATGACTCGTGGCTATTAATATTGAATGCCTCTATTATTATACTATTTTGAGTTGCAAATCTGAGGAGGTATTTTAGTATTCTGTATTATAAAACAAAAGGTGTTGAAGTCGTAACGATTATTTACTTGAAAGTAAAAAACAAATTCTTTTGAAATGAGTTACATTCCATTTACGCGTTAATGAATATTTATGATTCTTCCTCTTTCGAGATTAAACCACTTTTGTGGTGAACATTGCATTTTGTTTTAAAATATTTCCAGTTCTTTTTAGCTGGTAATAAATATTTCATTTAATAACAATTACATTTTTAGTGAATATTTTTAATTATTTCAAATTCAATTAAAGAATTTTGTCTATTTTAATACAAATAAACAATATTCTTTAATATATAAAAGAAATTTATCACATTTTAAAATTTTTCGATTAACTTGTTGAAAATTTTTATTATTTTTTTATAATTTATATTTGGGAAGGAATAAGTACCTTTCAAAGCATTTGTTGACAAGTCCTTGGGAATTCATACCAACATATAACGTAGAAGTTGAATTTATACTTTCTGGTTTCATATCGACAACCTTTTCCCATCCTGTGTCCAAACAATCCTGGGACCATCCTGAAATTTAGTTGACATCAACAATTTTTTTAATGTATAATATTTATAATGTAATATAAAAAATATTTCAGAAAAAAAAATTCCGCTATGAGATATTTTTAATTATTTACATTGTTAGAAATTTCCATGGAAAATTTCAAAATCATGTGACTGAAATTTTATGCAGTTACCGTAACTGAAATTTCAGTTACATTTTCGTAAATTTAGGAAATTCAATTACAAGTAACCGAATACTCCGTTAAAATAACGTAATCTTACGACACTTGTAACTGAAAATTGTAAAACTTGTAATTTAAAATTCCGAAACTGTAGCAGAAAAAATTTTACGTATAACTGAAGTTTTATGGATCAGTAACACGTAATTGAAAATTTAGTTGGTTGTTCATAGATTTAAGATACTTTTTCATAAATTTTAATTAAACTTCAGTAAATTTAATATAAATTCAGGAAAATTCTGTTACCGTTACTGAAATTTAACAGAAACTTCAGCTACATTTTGGTAATTTTCATATACGGTTTCTGGAATGTGTTTTAAATTTCTTAAAAATTTATGTGACCTTCGTCACTAAAAACTTCCGGTTACGAATATTTCTATTTCGTAACTAAAAAATTCCGGTTACGAATATTTTTAACAGTGTATATAAGACGTGAAACTTCCTTCCTTATTTAAGATATTTTTCATGAAATTGTTAAAATTTTAACTAATCTCTTGTTAATTGATTAAATAAGTTTTGCACAAATAAATATTTATCAATAATTCAAATGAAAATGTTATGAAAGTAAAATATTAAACATTTTGAAGTCTTTATAGTAAATTATCTTTATTTAATATTCTAACAATGGTTCAAATAAATCATTTTTATTGTTATGAAACTAAATTTAATTCAAAAAGGGCAACGTGAGTTTTGAATCGATTCGATTTTTATGCTTAGGTTTGACTGTTATTGACTTTTACCACTGAATAAGAATCAGGTTCTTTTTTATTTTCCATTTTTAAGAATATCTGTATAAGGGAAAAAGGAGTAAAAAAGAACGAAAATCCTTTACAGAAGAAGCAAACAACTATTACATTTGCATGTTTAGTTTATATAAAACGAAAAACAAAAAAAATGAATTTCTGAGAAGGCCTAGATTTTAAACTAAATTTCATCTTCTTTACAAATGAAAAAACAAGTAAGTTTGTAAAAATGCAGTCGTTAATCTTTTTCTATCATTCGCTGTAATTTATCTTGACTTTTGAAGGCAAAAATTATGACAGAAAGGAATCAGAATATCTTGTCTTCTCTCTTATTTCAAAATTCAATTAGGTCATTTGAAAACTAAGGTTTATTTTTATCTTTATACATAAATATGTCTACAGTGGAAAAAGTAATCTCATCAGTTCAATATCGATCTTATTTACCTAGAGAAAAAACTTCAATTACTTTAGTTGAAATTTTATACAATTACCGTAACTGATTCTATTTTCAATCAAAAGTACGTAATTGAATTTTCAACCAAAAGGAATGAATTTTCAACTAGAGTAATTGAATTTTCAACCAAAAGTAAATGAATTTTCAACCACAGTAATTGAATTTTCAACCAAAAGGAATGAATTTTCAACTAGAGTAATTGAATTTTGAACCAAAAGTAAATGAATTTTCAACCACAGTAATTGAAATTTCAACCACAGTAAATGAATTTTTAATCATAGTCATTGAAAAGTCGTTGAAATTTCAAGAATTTTCTAACAGTCTATAAAATTATAATATAATAGTAAAATACGTTGATTTCAAAATCAAATTGAGTTGCAAAAAAAATGAATCTTAGCAACAAATGAAATCACAATGAAAAATTCAATTGTTTTAAATTATTAAGACGCAACAAAATTCACACCAATGGTTTTCTGTGTTTATTTTCTATGAGGAAATGGAATGAAAATTGTTCACAGGAAACGTAAATTTTAAATTATAAGATGCAGCAAAATTCCCACCAATGGTTTTCTGTGTTTATTTTCTATGAGGAAATGGAATGAAAATTGTTCGCAAAAAACGTAAATTATAATAAAGTGATATTTAATTAAATAATTTATTTGAATGATGAATGCTCACCTATTCTAATGATTCTAAAGAAAACAATAACGCCGACCAAGTTCAAAATCCTCCCCATTTTTGGTTATTTTTGACCCTCTGAAGAAGCATAAAAGTCAATTCCTCTCCTAGTCACGCTTGGCTCGACGTGATTTTGTATCTGCTCATCCTGGGTCTCTCTCGTTGACCACTACAATTGTTGGTCGTCATCCGCAAATCCCATTACATAACTACCCGGCTACACGTGGAACTTGGTACGAAAACAGACTATCGGTACTCGTTTTTCTACTTCTCGTATATTATCGTTTAGTAGAATATTCCTGGAGCATGATCCAAAGTCTTGGGTGTAATAATCAACTCTGCATACAATAAAAATAATAATTTATGAAGCAGCTGAGACAAACATCTTTTTTCACTTTTATTACACTTTCTGAAATGACTCATAAATATATTTTTCCAATAAGGATGCAGTAATGGAAAAATAAGTTAAAAATACTGTAAACTACTGTGCAGTAAATAAATAAGTTAATTAATTTCCCTCCCTACTGTTTTTATTGATTGTTTTTACCGTACAGATTCGTTGTTTTTAGAAAAGTGTATAAAAATTCTTTTAGTTCTTGAAAAACGTGTAACGCGAACTATTTGAAGATTCAACTGAGTCGAAATGGTGAAATCATTCGGAACATTAAAATTATCGAACATACACGAAGGAGGTGCGCGATTAGCTGAATGCGACTCATCGCATGTGTGTTTTTTTTATGTAAAACTGTCTTTATCGAATCGAAACTAGGTCAGTTTTTGATCTACTTTTTAATGAAAGTTACATCTGTGTAAATAATAATGTAGGATTTTTGGGCCCTTTTACTACTTTACAGACAAATTTTCTAAAAAAGTAGTTTACTTTCAAATAAATTTAGGTCATCTGATATTTTTTTAGTTTCCTGGGTACTAATAAACTATCTAACAATTGAAGGGTAAAGGGACAAAAGGGTGTAAGTACCAATTTTTCTAAAATGAGATTACTAACTTTTAACCAATCTGATAAATTTAAATACTTATCCTAACCAAATTATTTTTTAGATATTAAATTCCAAATTCGATTTTTAATCACTAAAACGGTGGTTTTCCCTCTATTTTCTCAGAAATGGACATTTTTTTAATGAATTCAGCGACTCAACATCTCAAAAGTAAGTTTCCCATTTTTTTTAAATTGAAAATTTGATTTTATATCGGAGCCTGAAAGCAGATTTTCAAAACTCACGAAATTATAAACTCCAAATTCAACTGCCATTTTCTGGGATAACGTTTTTTTATAACTTAATGTATATGTATATATATATATATATATATATATATATATATATATATATATAATTTGGGGGCAGATAAGCAGACACTATTATAATTTTGCCATAATTTGTTTTCTATTTTTGATAATAATTTTTTATTATTTTTAATAATTTAATAACTTTTTCTATTTTCGATGACACTGCTTCCAAGTATTTTAGCTCTGGAGTATTTAGATATTCTTGCTTTATTATATTATTTATAAGTAATGCCACACCTCCACCCGCATTGTTTCTATCGGTTCGATATACGGTATGACCTGGAATTCTAAGTTTATAATTATGATCTATTGTAGTCTCTGTAATACCAATGATGTAGTTATTTTTGGCGATGACATCTCTTAATTCTGCTTGCTTATTCTTAATGGCATTAGAATTCTAGGTTAATATTTTCAAATTAGTACTATTATCCATTAATCAAAAGCTCAAAAATACCTTCTACTATACAGGCAGCCTTTGAGACTCCATCATCTGAATTTTTGATTTTGTTAAATGTTTTTGTAATAACTTTCACAATTTTTTCTAAGTTTAATACATTTAAAATACTTTTAATTTTTTCAGATAATATTACCTTCTGATTTGTCACTACTCATTGTGTCAGTTTTGGCTTTTGTTGATGTTGATACTTGTGACTTGACAGCTTCGCTATACATACGCTGATCGTTATCAGATCAGGCTTCGTAGACTTTTGTGTGTGTGTGTGTGTGTGTGTGTGTGCGCTGGGCTGTAGGTTGCTGGACGGGAACCTTGTGCATGTAGAACTTTTTTCACATTTGAGTTCCTTCTTGAGATTATCATTTTTTCGAAAACTGGGCACTTTTTGTAACTTGCTACGTGATTTCTCCCGCAGTTAGCTCATATAAGGGTAGATTCCTCAGCTTTAGTACAGTATTATGTTGCTCAGCACATTTTATATACTTCGGTTTTTTGTAACAGTTTTTGGCTATGTGGCCAAAGCCTTGGCACTTGCAACATTGCGTAACTTCACTTGTACACTGAAGCCTCGGTTTATTGCAGGTTTCGGAGATCTCCTGAATGGCCTTCGGGTAAACCGAGGTCTCTCAAACGTAAACAAGTCAGGGCCGTATGAACTATTTCTGTTTGATTTTTGTCACGAGTGAAAAATATTTTTTAAATATAAGTTTAATTTAACGTTTAATTTACTGTTAAGTTTGATTTAGTTATTATTTTTGAATTATTATATATAACGCATAACCAAAACACTGAAAACGAACTGATGCGAACCGACGGAATTCTACGCGTAGGCTACTGCGCCACTATTGCGAACTTTGTTGCTACGGTACTTGTGCAACTCCGCTGAGCTCCAAACTCAGCTTTCTTATCCCCTTGGACCCCTCACCCATGAAAAAAATTCCTGGAAGCTGTATCCCGAGGCGCAATAAACCGAGGCTTCAGTGTATTTCTAAATTTCTCCCATCTAACTACCCAGTAGCACACTATTCGAATATTTACAACACTTTTGATAGTTCTACCTGGGTTAAAGGTTATAAAAAAAGCTGCTAGCTTGCTTTTTGTAGTCATGCCATCTATGTTTGTTTTCTTGATGACTTGAGTTATTTTTTCTATTTCAAGCTTTTGGTTTCGAAGATCAAGTTTTATCTCCTCACAGGTTATATTGGGGGGAATACCTTTTAGTACCATCTTGAATTGCTTTTCTTCTGGAGGAGTATACGTATGAAATTCGACGTTGGCCTTTTTGATTTCGTTCAAGACGGCATTAAAGTTCTCTTTAGTTTTAGTATACATAAATATTCTATTTCCCTTGTAACGAATTTCTAGATCGTTTTTCAAGCTTACCTTGAGTTATTTTAATGTTTCTGTATGATTTTCAACAAAACTGTACACTACGATAGGAGGTACTTTTTTCTTGATTATTGTTGCCTGAGCTGGATCAGTATCTACTTCATTTGAAGAATCCTCATCATCTGATAGAAAATTTTTATAATCAACTATATTTTAAATGGATAAAATTTAAATCTTTTTGTTACGTTTATATCAGGAAAAGTTTTTTAATTTTGGGAATATAGTAATATTATAAGAACCAAATTTATTTCTTTTGATGAGACGAATCGATTGATCTTTTACTAATTGTTAAAAAAACAACCTTCATGAGGAAGAACAGTGTTCATAAAATGAACACAATTAAGATACACCGCAACATCTAAATACCCAAACTAGTAACTACTTGGCAGCGGTTTTTTGTTATGATTATATAATCATATAATTTTAGAGAAACTCTATAAGTAAATTTCCATACAGGAATACAAATTTCATTAATATTTTTTAAGTAAAGTGCGCATCTTCTAAAAAAAAAACATTTTTTTTGTTCAGGATAAAAGTGCTCGAACTGATTGGAAAATACTTATTGAAGTTCTAAAACGCAAAAATGGATGCCACAGACTTGGATGATCCAATGCAAACATGTCCATACGATGAATCTCATCGCATTCTGAAAAGTCGTATGCAGTGGCACTTGGTGCGATGTCGCAAAAATCATCCAGCTGATAAAAAACAAATGAAAACTTGTCCTTTTGATGCTGTACATGTCATCAACTCAATAGAGTATGAGGTAAGAAATATTAAAATTAATTTTTACAATTTTTAAATTCTTCAAAGCATAGGGAAGTAACGCACAGTAGGACAGATCTTTTATTTACTGTTCAAAAAAGTCTATAGTCTATGATTCTTAACGTATTTGGAAGTTTTTTAAAATAAATAATCAGCATTAAATTAACAAGAAAACTGTCGAAGCCGATAATTTAATTGATTTTTGTGTGCAATAATATATAATAGCCTCCCTCCCGAGGTGCATACGATATTTTCTTCAACACGTACGAAATACGCGGATTTTCAAGTGTATGTGAAGCGAGCCGGACATTGCTGTTTTTCAACCGGAGAAAAGAACTGGGAAAAAAATTCTCGTAAAAAGGAAAAAAGCTGATGACAGGGAAAAGGTATCGGGATCTCATCCCCTCCATCTTACTTTATTTCAAGTTTGAGTCTCCTTTTTTAGTTCAAGGCGCGACAGCGAGTCGCCAATCTTTCTATGGTTCATATATTCTGATTGCGGCAGCGAGTCGCCTTTCTATCTAATTTAAGTTCTTGACGAGTGCTTCCGCTCTCGCTCGACACAGTCTTTAGCCGGACGACCTGTGATACACATCACTCTGTGACGTAGCAACTAAGAGCAATGTATTTGAAAGAATAAAATTGTTACTTATTATTTAAATATGACTAAATTTATTAGCCACAACCTGACTGTGTGTAGGGCGCAACTCACATTAATTATTCAGTCGTAAAATACCAAGAAATCCCAACAATTGGTCACCCCGACGCGATCTTTTTTACGTCTAAGCTATCCTTGTCGCCTCAGCAAATTTCCACTATCTTGCTGGGCAGACGAAATGCAATTTTGCAAGCTCTCAAGCTTTTTCCCACCACCTGGCTTGAGCAGAGCTATTTCAATAATTTTCACAACCGTGAAATTCTCTGGAAAAATATGATGAATGGATGATGCCAACATGGCGGCTTTTGAATTTTCGCACATGGAAAAATCTAAATATTTGAATCCATCTACATCTTCCTAATTTCAAGGAATCGATTTCATCATCACTGCAAGTTCCATCGGTGAGGTATCATCTGCGTTAATTTTAGGTGATATTCTGTCGCATTTATACAAATTTCTGCGAAATTGTTCGATATTTTGTCTGCGTGATTTCTAGACGTGAAAGTGTTTTTTCGTGTTTCGCATTTTCATTTAAACTCTTTGCATTAATTTAACTAGTTGATTTTCCAAATTTAAAAATCATGTATCAAATTCAAATTCACTTCTTGTGGAAATTTTAACAATTGAAAATTTTTTTTCTCGTGCGAAAATTATAGTTGACATGTCATCCGAGCATATGACATACATTTAATTATCGATTACTCAATGTGATTACTCAACGCCTTATTTCTCCGGCTTTTTATCAATATTTCTCCAAAATTTGAATTTCATTTAGTTACCTCCTAAGTGGAATAATTATGCGATTAATTAAAATAATTTTTTGTTCAGACAGTGCGTTTTCATCAAAACATGTGTAAGCTTCTTGAGCACCCATAGAAAATTGTTATTGACAGGTCGATTTGTCTTAACCTCAAAAAGTCTCTACATCTTAGTTGCTTTGTTTTTAGATGATTAGGCTTTTTGATATTGTTACATAACAATCTGCAAGCGTGATAAACATTTAGACTTTCAATTAATAATATTTATTATTTTTAATCTTCAGGGGTATTGTCAGCAATTTTTCACAGTGCGATCTGATCAATGTCCTCACACTCGGGCATTGTTTTTCTTGTCGTTTTAACGCAATAATCGAGGCCTTTTCGACCCGTTGTGTGGTTCCTTGAAGGCCTTTCGTACTGCTTTCCATATTTATGAATTTTGAAATTTATTTAAACGTTTATGCTTTATACTTTGGATATATTTATTGCTACCTTTATATCTCTTTTATTAATCTACCAGTTTTCACAATTTACTTCAGACACTTCCAACATGGCTAACGAGGACGATCAGGGAGCAGCCCCTGCGGGACAGGCTGGCCTCACCAGGGCAGCCTCTCTGGCTGACAAGGTTGCCGAGACTTCCAATGTTTCTTCCCTTTTGATTAACTCCGCTTCAGCGAGTAATGCAGTTTCGCAGTCGACCGTTTGCACTGTTTCGTCCGCGACTTTCGACAATTTAGCCATCTTTATTGATAGACTAGCTGAACTAATCGAAAATTACCTAACCAAGGTAACGGTTTTTCCAAATAAACCGTGGTCGGACTCATTCAAACCTCTCCAATAATCAGCGTGGTCGTTCGAGCTCTCGTTCCAGGGGCAGTAACGGTAGGTGCTTCTACCATTCAAAAAATCGGTAAAAGGGTCAAGAAATGCGACAAGCCTTGTTCGTGGAAGGATTTTTCCAAATCGGGAAACCAAGCGGTCCAGACCGAGTAGAGACCATTGGTTCTGGCAATGTAAAATCAAAGCGTTTCCACATTCGTATTTTTAATTGACACGAGTTCCGATATTTCTCTTCTTCCGGCTAACTAAGACGTTTTGAAACAGACTTCCAGCGATTTAATGTTTTTTGCAGCAAACGATTCGCGTGTTCATACTTTCGGCGAGAGACGTCTCTTGCTTAATATTGAATTGCGTCGTAACATTTCGTGGAATTTCTGTTTGCCGCGGTATCGTACCCGACCTTTGGAGTGGATATGCTTGCTTACTTCCATCTTGTTTCTTTTCTGCATGACTCTGCATTAGTCGATACCATTACTCGGCTCAGCGTTCGTGGGTTTGTCAAGGTCGTTCACTTTTTCGATTTGAGTGTCGTCGACATATCATCCTCTTTTTCCAAGATTCCGGCTAATTTACCCGAAATCACTGGATTAGTGCTGGACTTGAGCGGGAAATGCGAGAAATGATCAATAACGATAATGATTCTCATTTTGTTTTTGGAATCTCATCTCGTCTCATACGGATGAGTTTCTCGAATGATCGATAATTTTGATCAACGAACCTTTCATGACTATAAGTGTTATGTTGACATTTATGACATGATAATTTACTTTTTGCTTAAATTTTGAAATGGACAAATTAAGGGGAAAATATTAATCTTCACTGAATTTTATGAGTATGATTGTTTATATTTATGCATTAAATTACATTATTATTAATTATGCGTTTCATTTACCACTTTCATTAAATGAATAAAAAAAAGCTTTAATAAACAGAAGGACCTAACCTTGTCTAGATATTCCATAAGATTAATTTAATTCAATTTCATTTTATTTGTGCATGTTATATATTTTATATATCATTTTATTTTGATGAAAGAATTTACACTTATAGAAGTAGTATAAACTTAATTGTTAAGTTTTTTAGCGCATTGGTAAGATTATTATTAATTAGAATAAAGAAGTCTTTTAGCAATATATTTGTATATTTGAACACATTCAATATCTATATATTTACATTGAGATCATATTTTTTTATACGATTAGAATACAAGGTTTTTAATCTCTAACACCAGCTTGTATTTGAGATACTAGAGAACATGAAACTAATGAATTAAGAACATTAAGTTCCCTAGCTGATTCGTCACTCAAATTGTTGCGGTGCTTTCTAATTATTAAGGAACTTTTTGAAAACACTCTTTCCGCTGCGACAGATGCTGCTTGAATGGCCAAAACGTCTCGGGCCATTCGTGCAAGATTTGGAAAGAACTTTTCGTTTTCCTTCCACCATTCTAGAATATTTACACTTTTGTGTGCTCTCCGTTGGGAATAATAAAAATCGATTTCATATCGCCATGGCTCTTTAGCAGGTTCCTTTCTCTTATTTCTTGGAAGCACTGGAGGTGGTTGCTCAGAATCGTTATCATAAAGGGCCAAAACATCAATTTTACCGTCCTGTTGATCAGAATTATCGTTTTCATCACAATATTCATCTTCCAAGTGGAACCTGTTTATTAAATTATTAGTTTCAAATTTTTAAATATTAAATGACTTAATTATTTCCGATTCAAGAACGACAACAAATTCTCGGCTTTTAAAATTAGCACAATTTGGTATATTCATGTACGTATTAAATTCTGTTTCTAAATTGCTTGACAATAAAATAAAATTTCAAATTTACAGATTAAGCATCATAATATACAATTGACCATTAATTTCGAAGTCTTTTTACAGTTTTCATTTAATAAATGGAAAGCTTAAAAAGATGGATAAAAGAACAATTTAATAAAACATCCTGAGGAAAAGAAATGGCGCGTTATTCAATCAAAACTTTTGAGACTATCTACAAAACAAAATACTATGTACCACCAGTAGAACAGGTATATAAAATTTACACACACTGAGAAAACTATTTGGTGCGGTCAAAAAATGATTTGTTTACTATAGAAACAACAAAATTTTTTGGTTGTGTCAACCAAATTTTGGTTCTTTCAACAAACCTTTTGTTAAACCATCAAAAATTTAATTAATTCAACCAAAATCGAGATTTTCATGGATCAACAAAATATTTGTTGAAAAAACCACAATTTGGTTGGCACGACCAACAAATTTTGTTGTTTCTATAGTAAATAAATCATTTTTTGACTGCACTAAACAGTTTTCTCCGTGTGTGTAAATTTTATGTGCCTGTTCTACTGGTGGTACATAGTATTTTGTTTTGTAGATGGTCTCAAAAGTTTTGATTGAATAACGTGCCATTTCTTTTCCTCAGGGTGTCTTATTAAATTGTTCTTTTTTATGCCTTGGCACGGTTAGCCTGAACATGATTTAACCCAAAAGTGCTTGCACTGTGAATTTTTTTGCAGATTTCACATCTGCATTGTTTATAGATTATTTAACAACAAGAATTAAAATAATCGGGGGAGCCGTTTTTATGAAATACCATTTTGCTTATCCACGTTATCGCAAAATCAATATAGAAGAAATACACATTTTTTAGATTTTACATTTGATAAATCTTACTTGATAATTATGTAAAAATAATATTATATTCACATTTTAAACATCTCTTATGGATATACATGCAATATTCATAAAAAACTGAATTTTACTAAACTAAAAAAATTTGTATTACATAAAAATATTCATTTTTATTATAAAATTTGGTCACTTTCTTAATTCAACGTTCTAATGTAAAAGTAGGTTTAATACGAAATGTAACATTAATTATTGACAATGGTATACAATAAATTCGTACAAATAATAAATAGAATGAATAAAGTAGAACAAATCATACAATTAAATATGTAAACTGTTATATTCACAAGCAAAAGCTTTTTCGAGTAGTCCGGGTGAGTTTTGATAACTTTGTTTTTTTCCCAGATGGATTTAAAATCAAAATGGACCGATTCCATTGCCTATTGGCTAAGGAATCCTAGTCTTGTCTGATTTTTTTCGCAAAATTGTTCAACATGAAAAAAACTGCGTATATTTTAGGAGTAACGCTAATTTTCAAGTCCATGTAACTCTTTGAAAAGCTGATATACAACTTTTATAATCTGCATGCAGTAACGACTTTTTTAAAGTCATCAAAAGTTCTCGCGTACTTCAATAAACCTAAACTAGGTACCTTGCGCAATAGATCAACATTTTCCAACAGTTTTTTTACAAGAATTCTTTGACCCATTCTAAGGATTAATTTTCAAAATCTTTTAACATACTCGTGAATAACGTATTCATCACATTAAGCATTACGTGCAATTCTGGTGGTGGAATGAGTTCTAAAAATATTTTATCATGATCAGTCGTAAATAACGGTGAATTTATGCAGTTTTTGAAAACTTTTGCACGTTCTTTCAAACCTCCCGCTTTGAGCAAGTTTTTATAATTTTCCAAAGTATTCCCAACTGTTCTATATGCACTGCAAACATGGATGAGCACTGCTGGTGTCATAATACCAACTAAGATATTGGCTAACTTTAAATCTGTTGCTATTGTGCCTTCGAAAGTATGAACATTTAATGTAGACCATAGTTGCAAAACATTTTCGTAGTTCTCTTGAGAACACGGAGCTAATGCTAATAAGAATAATTTTTTAATTCCATAATCCTTGAATCGCTTAGCAGCTATACCGTCCTTATATGTAGTACGTTTGGTTTCATGATCGTTTTCCAAATGAGTTTGTGATTGAATCGAAAGGCAGATCTTCAGAAATCCACCTCCTTCATCTCTGCCTAATTTCAAATGAGCTCCGATACTTGCTGTTTTTCTTTAACGTAATCGATAAAAGCACTAATATCTGTAAAATAAACTACTGCTTTAGCGGCATCAGAAGATTTATTCTCTTTAATATTAACAAATTTATACTCCTTGAAACTAAAATAATCGTCGACAGAGTGAGATTCTTTGGCAAGTTTTAATTTTAATCCAGGTTCAATTATCTTTCTACTTTTCGTAGCCACACGTACAGCAATTCCGATTATCTCACGGTTACTCAAATTCAAATTAGTTTTTATTTTTGAGAAATTATTTGCAGTAAGTAACGGTCGCTTTAATGCATTATCTGTGTTTTTTTGCCTATCTCAATACAAAGAGGTTTACCACCGCGTGCTTGAGTTAAACGTAAATCTGAAGCTTTTGCATTGTTATTCTCACACATTCTATGTTTGATGATGGATGAAATTACTTGATCTTGTAACTTTGAAGGCATGTTTAATACGCACGTGGGTTAGAGTGGTTCTTATTTGCAGGGTGGCCGTTGGACCGGGAATTTTTTGTGACCTGGAAAAACCGGGAAATGACCGGGAATTTTATAAATTTTTTATGACAAAAAGATTCTAATTTTCCAAAAGTGTGTTACATAAGGTAATTTGCTTGTATCTCATGTTATCTTCGTACTGGGCTGCTAGAACGCTACGGCCCCGCAACATGCTTCTTCGTCTACAACCTCAGACCGAATGACTCACTCGACGCTGGCCCGCTTAACTAGGGGGGCGCTCTCAACCGAACAGCTAACGACTTACGAAGTAAATTCAGGATATAACTATACGATAACACTCATATTATGTAAATGCTTATATATTTTAATATCACACTTTAGTCATTCAGTTCAGTCAAATTGTCGGAAAAAGAGGCGAAATCCCGTATTAACTCACGAGCGCATTTTTTTTTGCTTAATCGCTTCAGTTTGGGTCACTTAAGCGTCTGGTTTTGTGACAAGAATTTTGGATCTAAATCCGGGCATATTTTTTTAGAAAGGTGGAAAAAATCTCATATGTATGAATTGTTGCTCTCCTATGGATTTTAGCAAAAAAAAAAAAAGGTAGAGATAGGAAAGAAAGCAGACAAAATTCTGAGAAATTTGGAAAAAAATAATGTCCTAGCACCAACATTGTCCGAGATGCAGCGTTTCGAAAAACCCTGTTTTTTCGATTTTTGTCCAAAAATCGCTACTTTTCAAAAAACCATCTAGAATTTGTATAATCGATTGACCTACATGAAAACGGTCTGCAGATGACTTAAAGTAGACGTAATTATTTTTAATTTAAAACATAGAACAACCCTCTAGGTCTAATAGATCGCAAGCTACGACCTCTCAAAGATGACACCTTTTTGCCTGTTTTTATGACCAAAAATCATGGCGTAACCTGACCTGACGTAATCTGACTTGACGTAAAAATCACATACGGATAAACGAAAGAGGACTCAATTCTGAGAAATTAAAAAAAAAGTGGTTCTAACTTAAATAGCAGGTTAAAAGTTATGACCTCTCAATGTTGAACCTCTCTGTCTTTTGTGAGTCAAACGTACTGACAAATGTAATTTCAGTCATGTTTTGACTAATACAATAAAATATAATGCACTGAATGATTACTAATGATCAATTCAACATTTCTTATAATTAAACTAATAATTATTTAAATTAATTAATTTTTTTACAAATAAATTTTTCATTTTTTGCACATTTTCGATTTATTAGAGCCTGACCATTGGTCCCTTGGATTATTCCTTCTCAACCCCCTTTTTGAGAGGGCATTAATCACAAGGTGACCAATGTGGGGCAGGCGCATAGTTTCAGCTATTTATGCAAATTTTTTTATAATTAAATACACGTAAAATTTAGTAAATACTTCAAATAAAATTGCAAAACACTGACGAAATTAATAACTGAATTTACATAGAATTCTATAAAAAAATAGAAGAATTTAATACTGAAAAAAAAGATCTCTGAAAAGTTTTCTGTTAGCCTATGGTGCTAAATTAAATCTAAAGTAATTCCTTTCTCCAAGAGTAGAGTATTAAGAATGTGAAATTTGCTCGATGTTGTCAAGAGAAAAGGACAAGGTTACCATTCTGTGCGAAATCCCATAAAAGGCAGAAGGACGGACAACATCAGATACTCCTGTCGTTGGCTTATCACCAATGACACGAGCCTTTGGGCGCTATACAAGTAACAGACTTTCCTTAAATTTGCTTGCTGTGCCAAGGAATATTTAAAGCGAATCATTCAATTTTAACTTCATTTGGATTTCTTGTGCTGGTCTCAATCAGTGACATTTAAACGAATATTTAAATGAAATATATCGAATAGATAATTAAAACTCGATACGCTTTGGTAACGGAACCCTTTGGATGTTAAAATCAAAACGCCAGAGGAATGTTTGAAATATTTTGGATACATATTGTATTGTGTATTTTGTTTCCTCTAAACATTGAGTCATACTTTCTCCATTTCATTTATTGTTTCCTTCAAGTTTACCTGTTGCTTGCCTAATTGGAAAATAAACTGAAATTAAATGAGATAGTTAATTAATTCACACTTGAAAATTTATTGACTGTCGGATAGACAGGTTTGAAGTTTTATGAACAAGAAAGGAATAAGAATAAACGCAATAATACTGGTTTTTGGGGAAAAAAGACACAGATTAATACGCTACTGCACTGAGCATTGCGGGTTAATCAAATGGTAGTCACGCGTTCTTGGTCTAATTCTTTCAACAGAAAAATGGATAGTCGTGAAAATAAAGATAATACATCCCGTAACAGACATTTAAGTCTGAGCTCCGCCGATGATAGGCCAATACGACCTGCACCTGGGGGGCAATTTTATAATGTCCCACCACAACCTTCGAACGTGGATAATGCTCTTGATCAAGCGTGGCAGAGTTTGGAATTAATTAATGACCCAGAAACTAGCCCTACCCACGAACATCCGCCGCGTTCGCAGGATGAGCTTGATAGAAACTGAGCACAAAAACCCAAGAGGTCTAAGCATAAGAAAGGTGGTCCAACTAGGCCTTTTGACACAGACCCCGATGATATGGCAACTTCTGCGGGATCTATAACTCCAACTGCGACTGCTACTACTGTACAATCCGATATTCTGTACGTCGACAATTTAGTTACGACGTCACCACCTGTTACGTGCACAGGGACGATTCCAAAGACCGTTTTTCTGACCTTAAAATAAAGTAACACCTCGGCAGACACTACTAGGGTTTTTACTGCTCAAGCAACAATTGTTAACTCTTCCAGTTCTACAGGGATTCTGGATATTTTATCGACTCCTGCTAATATGGACGTGAATCGCGAACACTTATCAGCTATTCGCGAATTGACGGAGGAAGAATCTCAACATTTGGAAGACATAAAACTTTTAAAGCGACGGGTTCAAGATTTGACACTAAATTTTGAACCTCCACCAACGACTTTAAATAACGGCCAATATAATTACTTGACGTTACGTAATTTAGGTGCATATTTTGAGACTCCTGAGTGGGACTACACAGCAGATTTGCATCCACATGGTCATTTCGTAATGCCTCACGGCCATTCACGCCATTTACTTCGATCCCTCAATATGAATTCAGTTAACGTTCGTTCGAGAGATAAGGACATCTCACCTGCGAGGAATAGGGAAGAAACTCTTCGAGACCAATCAGCAAAGGTCATATTTAGTAGAGAAGAAGCCTAACTCTTTAAAACCTCACAACAATAGCGTCTCTTGAGGTAAACAATACGACAAACAAACGAAAAACAATCCATCCCCTCAGTGAGACATTTTCGCCTTACTGAGGAAAATGACTGGTGTAAAGGAGAATCTAGGCTAGAATTAAAACAAAACAGAATTAGGTTAAGATCTAGAGGAAAGCTAAAAAAATAATAACAGGAAATTTTCGTCCAGTAGTAAAAGTCAACAAGTATGTCAAAGTCCGTCCAGCGGTCGTGATCACGCAATGAATCTGAACATTGAGGAGCACCGATCACCGAAGAATGAATGTGTTGAGATGAATGCATGTGTTTGGAGCAGAAAATCGGAAATTAATAAAGATTTATTGGCAAAGAACGGGTTAATGAATTTCAGCGAACATGAAAATGATTCTTATTCGAATGAATCTACTAATTGAGGAGCGTGAAATGAATATAGAGTTACCGGGGAATTCGCCTGGTCAATTAAAAATGGATTCCGCGCAGTACATACTTAGTGCCCGCGATACCGACGGTCGACTAAGTTTGATTGTTAATGCCGATGATAATAGAGCTGCTGCAAAGAGAAAAGCCTCGGTTGTAGGGTCTATTGTTGATGCCGACATTGGGTCAGAGATTACTCCTCATGTCGCTGCTGATACCGACGAAATTGTAAACTCAGGTATTGAGGAATTGAAAACAGAGATTAATAGGATAGAGAGATTAATTTATAAATCTAACGATTCAAATGAGTCAAAAAATGAATTTGTAGTACATGCTACTGAGATCGTGAGTAATACGCTCCCGTTATCGGAAATTAGCATGACCGGAGTTCCCCAACGATTGAAAATAGTTTCTAGATTGGTTTTAACGTGTTTTGGTTCTTTTGTACACATGGGTATCATTTCTACGAATCGCGTGAACAAGTCCAGAACTACCAGCACACAGGTGTTGCCACCGGAATGAGACCTAGGGAATGGACCTGCTGTATCAAAAGCAATCAAGAATCAAGGCCTGGCTGGTGGTTTCGATCCAATGAACCTCGATTTTGGCACCTTTCTAAAAAAATATGCCCGGGTTTCGGTCCGAAATTTTTGTCACAAAACCAGATGGCATATAAGTGACCCAAACTGAAGCGATTAAGCAAAAAAAAATGCGCTCGTAAGTTAAGAGTATTGGATAAACGATTTTGAAAATGGCCGACTGGCTTTGAAATTTGTCTAAGTCCAAACCCCCAATTTTTCCGGCACTTGAAAATACGTATATTTAATTTAAATTTTTATCGAGATGAAATTATATTATACTTACGTGTACTGTAGTGATCTCGCAGTCGATAAAACTTTGTTAATTGTAGATGGGACAAAGTTTCGTCTG